>CM051018.1:17752566-17797566 GCA_027704905.1 Muraenolepis orangiensis
TGAATGGGTGAATGTGAGGCATGACTTGTAAAGCGCTTTGAGTGGCAGCACTGGTTAGAAAAGCACTATATTAAAAAGTCCATTTTACGTCAGGAGCAGTTAGGGTTAGGGTCTCTTGCTCAAGGACACCTGAACAGTTTTTGGCTAGAAGGAGCCAAGTGATTGAACCAGCAACCTTCCAGTTCCCTCCTGAGCTAATGCCTTGTTTTGTTTGTTTACAGTGGTGGTGCCGTGTACAGAATATACACCCGAGTCATCTCCTTAATGAGGTCTCATCTCCCCGCCAAACGTAGCCGGCTGCCGAGCAGCACTCGTATGCTCAGTTGAGCGAAATTGAAGTCACGCGCTTGTAAATTTAGCGCATAAGGCGGCAAAGTTGCTAAGACGCTAGTTCCGCGTAGCTGGTCCGCCAGGCCGCGGCGGTCTCTCCCGATGACAGGGGTCGGATTTGCGGGGTCCGACTCATCGTCAGCTCTTTCGCAAATCACCCATGCGGCGCTGCTGGGGTACGTACGGAGGAGGTGTGTTTGCGTGGGAGATTTAATTGTTCTCCCCATGGTGTTCGCCGGTGCAGCCAATTATGGGCTGCTCTGCGAGGCATTTGTGTTTGCCAAAAGGTCACATTGTTCCACTTCGTGCTAATATTTATCGACTCGTCATTGCGGTCCTCAAGTGGTTTTGTTCAGGGGACGAAAGAAGTGAATTGAAGAAATAAAATGTTTTTTTTACCCTTTACCGCTTTAAACCAGAACAATGCTTAAAAGCCTATATAATACAATTGAACGAATCTAATGAATATAAATAATCACACAATTGTATTACAACTGATGACAAATCCTAAATATTGTATTGCATTTACTAGCAGGTCTCAGAGACATTATCTGTCATTCTTTGCTAGTTTTGAAATCCACAGAGAGTGCCAGGTGTTGAGGTTGTGGTCCCATTCACACTCGGCGTAATGAGATGAGGTGAGATGTGTTGTCCTGTCTGCCGTGGCTTCCTGTGCTTCACTGCCTTTCACTTCCCTCCACTGCAGCGTGCGTCCCTTCTGTCACACAAATGGCGCCAGAGTTGAGAAACTAATCAGGTCCTGTGAGGAATCTTCCTTTTAGCACGCAATTAGTGATTGTAAAGGTTTTAGGACCAAAATACACCTCTGATCTGCACCAGAGCTCCCAGGTCATCAGGAGGGGGGGGGGGGGCTGAGTGGTTTACTGTTCCCAGGGTTCCTAACAAGCGTGGAGAAGCACATTTGACTTGTCTATGCACAGCATCGGAGGTCCGTCTCAACACGGTATGCCAGTAAGAAAGCGTATATTTATATAAAAAGCCCTCCCCATCCACGTCCGTCAGGCAACCACCCTACCATCCTTCAAACAACCACCCTACCATCCTTTAAACGACCACCCTACCATCCTTTAAACAACCACCCTACCATCCTTTAAACAACCACCCTACCATCCTTTAAACGACCACCCTACCATCCTTTAAACAACCACCCTACCATCCTTTAAACAACCACCCTACCATCCTTCAAACAACCACCCTACCATCCTTTAAACGACCACCCTACCATCCTTTAAACAACCACCCTACCATCCTTCAAACAACCACCCTACCATCCTTCAAACAACCACCCTACCATCCTTCAAACAACCACCCTACCATCCTTTAAACAACCACCCTACCATCCTTCAAACAACCACCCTACCATCCTTCAAACAACCACCCTACCATCCTTCAAACAACCACCCTACCATCCTTTAAACAACCACCCTACCATCTTTCAAACAACCACCCTACCATCCTTCAGACAACCACCCTACCATCCTTCAAACAACCACCCTACCATCCTTCAAACAACCACCCTACCATCCTTCAAACAACCACCCTACCATCCTTCAAACAACCACCCTACCATCCTTCAAACAACCACCCTACCATCCTTTAAACAACCACCCTACCATCCTTCAAACAACCACCCTACCATCCTTCAAACAACCACCCTACCATCCTTCAAACAACCACCCTACCATCCTTTAAACAACCACCCTACCATCCTTCAAACAACCACCCTACCATCCTTCAAACAACCACCCTACCATCCTTCAAACAACCACCCTACCATCCTTTAAACAACCACCCTACCATCTTTCAAACAACCACCCTACCATCCTTCAAACAACCACCCTACCATCCTTCAAACAACCACCCTACCATCCTTCAAACAACCACCCTACCATCCTTCAAACAACCACCCTACCATCCTTCAAACAACCACCCTACCATCCTTCAAACAACCACCCTACCATCCTTTAAACAACCACCCTACCATCCTTCAAACAACCACCCTACCATCCTTCAAACAGGCTCTCAAGACCCACCTCTTCAAACTGGCTTTCCCCTGCTAAACATCCTCCCCTCTATCCCACGACTAAAAAATGTTAAATTATTATAATTTTAATTATACTTTTATTAATTTTAATTGTATCTATTTTATCTGTCTTATTTTAATCTAAATTAAATTATTATATATTATATTATTAAATTATTATATATTATTAACTATTAAATGATTTTACTGTGTGTGAAATTTTACCCTGCCTGTAAAGCGCCTTGGGTGTCCAGAAAAGCGCTATATGAAAATAAATTAATTCTTATTATTCACAGCTGCCCGGGGAGCAGTGTAGGGGTCTGGTGCCTTGCTCAAGGGCACCACGGCAGTGCCCAGCTGTTTTGGGGACCTTCCCAAGCCAAGTCCCAACAGACTAAGCTATCAATATATCTATTCAGATCAACGCCATATCCAAACTGTACCCTTATTGAGGTCAGGTGAACATTAAAACATGATCATAGTTAGTGTTTATCACTTAATTCGCCTAATCATAGTACAATACTACAATACAACGTTTTGTAGGACTTTTTAAGCACACTTAAATTAATAAAACAATCAAGCTATACTATCTGTAAAATATGGTATGCTTGTAATCCACAATAAATGCTATAAAGACTCAATGCAATTAATATTTGTTCAGAGTGTATTTGTTCGGATGTGAAACGTATCCCTATAGCCCTACACATTGAAAACCATTGAAGATCCACAAACTATATATACTATGGCGCAATGAACCGGTGACGCGGGAGGTGTCGATGCATCTTGTGGTCTCGTGGTGTGGATGTGAGGCTGTTTTGCTATCTATAGCAGCATCAACTCCAGAGAGGGAGCGAGGGGGGGAGCGAGAGAACCAGAGAGAGAGAGAGAGAGAGAGAGAGAGAGAGAGAGAGAGAGAGAGAGAGAGAGAGAGAGAGAGAGAGAGAGGAGAGAGTGAGAGAGAGAGAGAGAGAGAGAGAGAGAGAGAGAGAGAGAGAGTGATGTGATTATGCAACAAGCAGGGTGGATGTGTTCCCCCAAGCTGAGATGCGGTACATGCTTCTGTCTGGACAAGTTAAGTGTGATGATGGTAAACTGGGTCATGGGCAGTGGGATTTAGTGACGTGATCACGGCACACAACAATTGTGTCAAACCGATCATCACTTTCTGATTTAGTTTGTTGTTGATGTACATGTTATGCGTCACCTTTTGTATATGCTTGTTGTTATCATGTGTCATGTAGTCGCCCCCTCTTGTATGTTTTAAAAAACAAAACAATGACATAATGGGGAATAATTACAGAGAACGGTGCACTACCAAAAAAAAATGCATAACCCTGCATACTTCTAGAAAACATAACAACTTGTGTATTTTGTTTGCACTGGATTCATGGAAGGCTTTCAGTTGAATGGAACGGCAGAGGCAGAGGCCTGCGGTGCACCTTTAGCAAGCGACGCCGATGAATGATGACTATCACACTTCAAGGTGACAAACACAAATACACAGGATTGGTTTGATTTCACGCCACCGATGACAGACACACTCAGACACTCAGACGAGGCAAAGCGAGGCGTTGTACGCTGTGCGTGTGTGCGTGTGTGCGTGTGCGTGTGCGTGTTCGAAAACCTCGACGAACGGGGTGCTGGCAAGACACCGGCAACCGGGATGACCACTGCATTTAGCGACGCCCATTAACCGTTAACTGTAACAGACGCCATTCAACCCAACCCAACACAAATCAATTGTGGTGAATGCGAAGCAGCCAGGAGAAAAATAGCAGAAGCAACCTGTATCCAAAACAGGATTTTTTTGTTGTTGTTATACATCTCAAAAGGAACCCAGCGTGCGCTGACTCAGGACATCCTACTCCCAGGCAGCCGCTCCACTCTTGCTGCCTTGCGGTATAGCAACACAACAACTACTGACGAGTACCAGAACCTCGGTACCTGGGGTAACAAAAGGCCCCCCGAAACACACCTGTCCTCCAGCCTCCGAATCTGAGGTCTATGCGCGGTGAAGAGAGAGAGAGAGAGAGAGAGAGAGAGGAAAGAAAGAGAGAGAGAGCGATAGAGAGAGAGAGAGAGAGCGAAAGAAAGAGAGAGAGAGAGAGAGAGAGAGAGAGAGAGAGGGGGGGGGGATACTCTGGGGCCACAGCTGTGAACACGTTCTTCTGCATGCTACAGTGTAGCCGAGCACCACAGTCTCGTTCCTTCTGTGCGTTTGAGCTCTTAGGAGGATGTAAAACGCCATTGTGCAAACCGTTCTCTCGTTGACTTGCCGTTGTGGTTGTTGTGGTGGTGGTGGTGGTGGTGGTTGTTGTGTTGATGTTTACTTCATTTCGCTGAACTGTACTTGTGCTGTGCAATGACAACAACATTTGAATCTAATGTAATCTAATGTTGTTGTTTTTCACCTGCTGCTTTCCTAACAGCGCCAGACACTGGGGGGGGGGGGGGGGGGGGGGGGTGGCCAGGTCGTCTCGTTCGACTCACCAGAGAGATTAAGTGTCATATTATGGACATTATAAATGAATGGACATGATTGGTCATACATACGCCTGCTGTTAAGTTGTTACAACACATGCCCAAAGAATGTTTCTAGTTTCACGTGGTACTACCAATGTGTATTTTTTGTACATTGAAATATTTACTTATTAAGCTGGCATGCTGTCTAACCACACAAGATACAAGATATTGTTTGTAACAATTACATAGGAACGCTAACTCCCCATTCCCTCCTGTAGTATACATCTCCTTTAAAAACACACCTTAAAAATAAAAATAATATATACAATAAAAATGAACAAAAAGAGCAGGAATGTGACTGAATGTACATCTTATTATTATTATTATTATTATTTTTTGACAAGAATCTTTAAAAGCATTTAAAGTGCCAGTAGTGCAGCAGCATCATGAATACAGTGCAGTACAGGGCAGTACCTGTGATGAGTCCAGAAAGTCCAGAAAAGTATGTAAGTGTAATGTTAATGACAATGTTATGAAAGTGAAAGTGAAAGTGACAGCACTCCTAGCAGTTTAGGCACACTGCCTGTGAATAAAAACGATCCTTAAACCTGGTAGTCCTTGTACCGACCAGACGGTAGGGGGGGGAGAAGAGATGGTGCCCAGGGTGGTTTCAGTCCTATATGACGGACATGGTCTTCGTCCGACATCTGGTCCTAAAGATCTCCTCAATGCATGGAAGTGCACACCCGAGGATCTTCTCTACCATTCTCACGACCCTCTGGATGGCTTTCTCGTCCCGTGCAGTGGAGTTGCCGTACCGCACGGTGACGCCACTCGTCAGGACGCTCTCTACGGTGCCACGCAAGAAGTTCACTAGCCACCTCTGGCCTAGTCCTAGTCCTTTTTCTGAGGCACGGCAGAGCATAGGGGTACTGGCGTGCCTTCTTCAGCATGCACCCGGAGTCCAGGATGAGCTCCTTATTCTTGCTGACATTCAGTACACGGCTGTTGTCCTCACACCATCGCGTCGGTTGGACTACCTCATCTCTGTGCTCCGTTTCGTCGCCCTCGCTTATTAGGCCGATGACTGTGGTGTCGTCTGCAAACTTGATAATCCGATTATTGCTGTGTGTGGCACTATGTCACTACTGCACGACTGTGCACATGTGTGTACAGCGAGTACAGCCGGGGACTGAGGCAGCAGCCTTGGGGTGCTCCGGTGTTGAGGAGTGGATCAGATGTTGTTCCCATTCTTCACCACTTGAGGCCTGCCCGTCAGGAAGTCCATAATCCAGTTACAGATGGGGGCGCCCAGACCTAGGTCCCTCAGTTTCAGGACCAGCTTGGAGGGAACGATGGTGTTGAACTCCGAGCTGTAGTCAATGATCAGCAGTCTGATGTAGGTGTCCCTCCTGTCTAGATGCTGCAGGGCCGTGTGTAGTGCCAGGGAGATGGTGTTGTCTACAGACCTGTTTGGTCTGTATGCAAACTGGAGTGGGTCTAGGGACTCAGGGATGGTACAGTTTATATGCAACATTACAATTCTTACATTCTCCAGGCACTTCATGGCTATGGGTGTTAAAGCCACTGGACGATAATCATTGAGACATGTTACCTTGGTCTTTTTGGGTAACGGCACAATGGGTGTCGCTTTGAAGCACGCTGGGACGACAGTCCCAGTGATGCGTTGCAGTTGCAGTGATGCATTGTAGATGTCGGTGAACACAGGAGCCAGCTGGTCAGCGAAGGTGTTGAAGACGCGGGATGGAGCTCGGTCTGGGCCGGCTACCTTCCCTGCCTTCACCCTCCTGAAGGTTCTGCGGACCTCGGACTCGGACAGTTGTAGAATGTAGTCCTCTGGGCTGATGTTCAAGTTGTTGGTCGGCTCATGGTGCCTTTTAAAGCGAGTGAAAAACTTGTTTAGCTCATCTGGTAGGTTAGGGTCGTTGTTGGTGACTGCCCCTGAGCTCCCCTCCCCGCGGCACACAGAAAGCCTTTTACATTGGACCCAACCTCAAACCAACCTTCATGTGCCTTTCTTTTTGCCACCCTTTATTCTTAATTCAAAGGTCATTTAAAGCATCATTATCCATGTTATGACTACAACAAAGGACCTGGCAATAAAAAGGATATTGGCCTCCTTTTTCTCGTAGTAAAAAAAAAAAAAAAAAAAAGAAAGGAGGAAAAGAAATCAAAGCCCTTGTCCAACAGTGAAAGAGCGCTGACCTCGTAGTTGTCAGACATGCCCTGTCAGAGTTGATTCATGTGCCGGCCACCCCGAGTCACGGCGAGTCCCCATCCAATTACTATTCCATAATATATCAAGGGAAGGGGGGGGGGGGGGGGGCTGATGGTTAGGCCGCGGTGCCGTCAGAGAGTGACTTTAAGACACCTGTGTCGATACGCACCGCGTGTCGGGGGCCGGCCGCCTACCGCTATATCTGATCTACGGCGGTACGCGGGGCCCCCGGCCCACGGCTCAGCAGAGCGAGAGGGAGGGAGGGAGGGAGGGAGATGCACGGGGCGAGATCAGGTGGTGGTTCCGACAACTGGGTCAACGCGTGAACTGAGGCTGACCTTGCATTCCCCGTGCTGTCGCTTTTCCTCCACTTTATTCCTCTTCCTCTTCCTCTTCCTCTTCCTCTTCCTCTTCTCTTCCTCTTCCTCTTCCTCTTCCTCTTCCTCTTCCTCTTCCTCTTCCTCTTCCTCTTCCTCTTCCTCTTCTTGCTCTCTCTGTGAAGCGGAACCGACCCTCCCCTCCAGCGCCCGCACCCCTCGCTCAAATCGGGGTCACGACAAGCCACATGTACCCCCCCCCCCCCCCCCCCCACCACCCCCCCCCCCCTCTCCCTCAATTATGTGTGATGGTCATTTTCCAAGTGATGTTATATTCGTGGGCAGCAGATCTAAATGAGAGACGATAGCCCGCTCGCACGCAGGTCACGATGATGAAGAAGAGAGTGTGGAGAATAGTGCCGCACCAGATTAACGCTGTTGGTGTTGCATAATTGTGTGCATAATTATCCTCCGGCGGATGATGGCAGACTCGAATTCCCGTGACAGCTTTGGTCTGTCTGGTCTTCAGTTAAGTTCCCATGGTTGTCTCCCAATGACACACGAAATCTGTGGTTTTGGTTTCTTTACCCATTAGCAGCCGTCCGTTTGTAGGTTTTAATTGCCATAAGCTCTCAGTTAGTGAGGGGAAGTCTTGAACACTTTTATTTCAAGGCGTGATCTCCCATTGAAAAAGAAACACAAACCTAGCATTAACTGTTAAATCGAGAGACTTTTCTTCATTACCAGAAGACACGAGGAATTGCATGGCTATCAGAAACATTGTCTTAATTTGTGCGTGAAAGCACAGTACTCCATTCAACACACATTCAAGACATTCAGTGCACACGTATATTAAATATTCATGTCCCAAACATAATCTAAGGCTACAAATACATTTTTGATGAATAGTTCAAAAGCATGCACAGACTATTATCGGATGTGACGACACTTACTATATTTCAAATAATATTTGCTTAACGATATGTAGCACACGGTCTGTGTCTCACTGTATTGTTGTGTTGCGATCTCAATAGAATGACATTAGACAGATCAACTATTTGGTTCAAAGTCCTCTGCCTCAAGTCGTCTGGAGGGATTTCACTTATTTTAAGGTATGACAAACCTTGAAATAAATCCAATACACAGACGTGTTATCTGTCCAACCGTGGGAATCACGTGAGAAAAAAACCCCCCAAAAAAACAAAAAACTCAACATTTTTTCTTTTCTGTTTTTGGCAGTAAAAAAAAAACCACACAAGGCATCGCCTGTGTGAGCCAACACTGCAGTGCAGAAGAAATGTGGATCTGCTGGAGCCCAAAGCAGCTACAGTCACACACACACACACACACACACACACACACACACACAGACAGACACACACACACACACACACACAGCGTCAACCGAGGGCATGGTTACCAGGAGAAATGTAGCTCATGAGGCTTGGTGGTGACAGTGGACATGCTCCTGCACGGAAAGGATTTCCTTTTACTTGATATATGCCACAAACAGAACACATTGGGATGGATGGTTGTTCTATCCTCTGTATCTATGTATCTATGTGTGTATGTATCTTTGTATCTGTGTATCAATGTATCTATCTAACTACGTCTGTCTGTCTGTCTGTCTGTCTGTCGTCCGTCCTCTGTCTGTCTGTCTGCTCTGTCTGCTGTCTGTCTGTCTGTCTGTCTGTCTGTCCGTCTCTCTCTCTGTCTGTCTGGCTGTCTGTCTGTCTGTCTGTTTGTCTGTCTATCTGTCCGTCTCTCTCTCACTGTCTGTCTGTCTGTCTGTCTGTCTGTCTGTCTGTCTGTCTGTCTCTCTCTGTCTGGCTGTCCGTCTGTCTGTCTGTCTGTTTGTCTGTCTATCTATCCTGACTGGAATTCCCTTTCTCTTGACTATATGTGTGTGTTGTTCCCACACCAGGAAGTACCCTTCAGTCCTGAACCCTTTCATTTAAAAGGCTTTGGTGCATGACGCACCACCACTGTTTTAGCGGTTAAGAAAGTTGGCTCCAACGCCGGCATCTTCCCTGCAAACACCATTCATTTATTACACAGCAGGTATTTGATTGCACTGTAAAAACAGAATATCATGGCTTAAGGCAAGGTGACGGGGAAACAATCATTTATATTTCATATTTACATCCCAGGGGTGAATGGAGAACGATGGAGGTGTCCTTGTTTGAAATGCCCTCACTACTCCATCAACTCAATCAGAAAGCCAACGGCAATCAAATTTAAAAAGTTATTAATAGTCATTTATGGGTCTGATTATATCAATTTAGCCCAATGGTGACTGCAAACACTGTGAAAAGTGAAACGATTAATACAGAATGACATTTTCAAGTCCTCCTTGACCCTAGTCTCTTTCTAACCCATCCTAATTAGCCATCATTGCCAAGCCAAAATAGGTTGAGTATAATTTATACATCTTTAACAATAGTTATACTTTTAAACTGCATGAATGAATATATAGTGGCAAATAAAGTTAAACTTGCGACAAAATAATGAGGTAAAATATTTTGGTTAAGTGCACATTAATATATGCAACGTACACACACCTAGACATCTGTTTAACTGCGGACCAGAGCCCTTGGATAGCGTAGCATTATGTAGGCTATGCTATCCAAGGGCTCTGGTCTGCAGTTAAGCAGATTGGGGAAAAGTCTCATAACTTAGGGGCAGAATAAAGTGCCTATAAATGTTGATTCATCTGTAAGCGTTGCAACACCATTTCTGAAGGTAATAATAATAGTTTATTAGTTGTCCGGTATTTATGTTTCCAGCAAATGCAATGAAATATGAGCCAATTTTATGAAAGCTGGCATTTGGCATCTGGGCGCTGCTGGGTAACACTTTACCTGGATGGTCCACAGTTGAGTAGCAGTTTGAGTGTCAGTTGAGTATCAGTTGAGAAACCGTTGAGTATCAACATTGTCTCCGTTTAGTGTCAGACATTCACTTGACATGTCAACATTGTGTAAGTTGACACTCATTTTAGAGAGAACATTTTAGTGTTACCTGACCATTAACTGAGTTTTGTTATATAATAAATCGAAACATGTGAATAGCAACTACCCCTACTAACTTTATTTAACCATATTTCAGTTTTTTTCATCGTTATACCTGACTCTAAGTTGCATATCGATAGAATATTCGTACTATACCATGAACGACTAAGTTTTGTATTCAATGTATCACATGATTATTATTGTGCTATGCATGCATGTACTGTACTGCATGCATGTACTGTATGCATGCATCTCAATCTGGAGGATTCAGGGCGTCTTCTCATTAGGAACGGGTGCTCCGCTCCGTCCTCGCTCCGTCCTCGGGAGCATTCGACCCCGAATGGCTAGTGTGAAAGCCCCCTCAATCCTCCTTATTGGTCACATACACACACAGTGAAATTTGTTTCTCTGCATTTAACCCATGCTAGTATTAGGAGCAGTGAGCAGCTATTAGTATATACAGCTGCCCGGGGAGCAGTGTAAGGGGTCTGGTGCCTTGCTCAAGGGCATCTCAGCAGTGCCCAGGTGTTTCGGGGACTTGAACCAGCGACCTTCCGGTTCCCAAGCCAAGTCCCAACAGACTGAGCTATCCGGCTGCCCGCATGTATGTATGTATGTATGTACGTATGGATGTATGTATTTATGTATGTATATACAGTATGTATGTATGTATGTATGTATGTATGTACAGTATGTACAGTATGTATGTATGTATTTATGTACGTATATACAGTATGTATGTATGTATGTATGTACAGTATGTACAGTATGTATGTATGTATTGTGACAGCCCACGTAAGGAGAGAGGGGAGGAACCGCAGATATGGGCCTTTTCCTGGGCTGAACCCTCATGCCCATATATGGAGTTCCTGCATATATGTGTGTGTGTGTGTGTGTGTGTGTGTGTGTCCCTTGTTTTATATAAAGTACAAATAGTTTGTGAGAGTTACATACTCACTGCATATGCCAGCACGTGTAAATCACAACCTTTATTTATAAAATATTTCTAGTCCTGTCAATCCAGTCTGCTAATTGGTTTATTTGTTAATTGGAGCCAATTCATGTAATTGTTAATCCTAATGAGACCGTAGGGCAGAGCAGTGGGTCTTATCAAAGAGATCTGGTGCAAATGCTACTTAAACCAAGTAGAGATCGGTGCGTATTGTTTCAGAGCTTGTTGTTCCCCCGATGTCCAGCTAACTTTTTGCTCATCACTAATCACTATTAGCATAGCGTTGTTCAATGTTGTACCATACGTAATATGTGAACAAGTGCATGCTAAATGACAAGCTACGGTCCTATCTTAAGACTACTAGAATTGTTACTCGGCAAAACATGCTTTTATTGAAAGGAACATGTTTGTTGGACTACAGTGTGGGGTGTTTTCTCTCTCTTTTCACCTGCGTGGGTTTTCCCTATAAACCCCCTCTCCCCTTCTGCCTGTTCTCCACCGTCCACCTCCGTCGTCTATGAACATCCATTGAGCATCCTCCACCTTCCCCATTGCTTCTACACCAGACTGTGAGCACATTGCATGTGCTTTTATTCTACATTCTTTCTTTTGTGCATCAACCTGGGTGAAGTGGCCATACAGTTTCCTAATGCACCCAAGCAACATTTGAGTGTCCTCAAAGATTTAAGTTGAGAGAGAGAGAGAGAGAGAGAGAGAGAGAGAGAGAGAGAGAGAGAGAGAGAGAGAGAGAGAGAGAGAGAGAGAGAGAGAGAGAGAGAGACACACACACTCGACTGTGATTTGAAGGTTGATGTCATTACAAAGGTTTTTTTTCATTTGAATTCTTAGTAGGAATTCTAACACACTGAGGCTCAGTTCACGCTGCAAGCCTCAGTGATCAATTTGGATTTATTGCTCAGCTCTGATTTGTTTTTGTTTAGCTGTTCACATTATTTTTTTTGAAATGTGGCCAATAACCGATTCCGGCGCCAACCGATCACAGTCCTGAGCTGAGCCGCAAAGCACAAAAAGACATCACACGCAGTACGCCGTCGTATGGAAGTAAACATGAGGCCACTGAAGTCAGCGTTTACGTTGATGTGGAAACCAGATGATGGGAGGGTGAGGAGAGAGAGAGACACACACATTTTTAATTATGGCTATTTATGTGGCAGTGGCTGCTGCTTGTGTGTGTGTGTGTGTGTGTGTGTGTGTGTGTGTGTGTGTGTGTGTGTGTGTGTGTGTGTGTGTGTGTGTGTGTGTGTGTGTGTGTGTGTGTGTGTGTGTGTGTGTGGGGGCGGCGGCTGGTTATAAAAGTAAGGGGGGGGGGGAAGGAAGGTGCACTCTGTGATGGTGGAGGATGGGGATGTTAGTTTGTGTTAGTAGATGTATGTTAATTTGTGCTGTGAAACATGTATGTTCAAGAGATGGTCTGACCACATAACTACATACGGTAATACATAGCCTGGATGGCTAGTGGGAATGACAGTTGTATAGCGTCAATGACACAGTAGCTCATCCGCCCTCACTATCAATTTTTTTGTTCAAGTCTGAAATATTCGACTCACGAGTTGTCTGGAACGCGGAATTAATTAATGAATGAAACAAGATATAGATCCTTGCATCATGATAACGCTCCCCCCAAAACTCGGATTGGGTATTCACCAGCGCAGGGAGCTCTGCTGATTGGTTTCACAGAGCCTCTGGCTAGACCCGCCCTGCCGTACACATGTTAAAAACCAAGACTCACCGGCCGCTCGGGGCAAGCAGTTTAATAACAGATATCCCATTCCATTCAATGGGGATCTTGGGGAGGACCTCCGTACAGTAATTTTCAACTGCGGTAGGGGGTGCTGTTGGTATTTTGACACCAGAACAGGATTGTTGTGCCATCGAAGTGATAAAATAGTAATATCATCGGTATTTTCACAGATGAATCAGTTAAATGTGTGTGTAGTTAATGCAACCACCCTGGGCACTTCTCAGTGCACAGTCAACAGTTCCGTAGCATCCGTACAAAGATTACCAGGTTCAAGGATAGTTTTTATCCTCCAGGCAGTGTGCCTAGTGAACTGCTAGGAGTGCTGCCACGACCATAACATTGTCATCCATATTACATTACACTATCATACTTTCGCTGGACTTTCTGGACTCATTACAGCCTCTGCACTGTACTGCACTTTAGTTATGATGCTACTGCACTATTAGCACTTGAAATGCTTTTAAATGCCTTTTGCACAATTCAATACATGTATATCATCATCCATCAGTCCCTTTAATGTTATTTTTATTGTGTACAGTATTTTTCTAGTATTGTGAATTCATACTGCAGGAGGGAATGGGGAGTAAGCATTCCATTGTACTAAATCTTGAATCGTATTTATTTTTCTCGGAAATGTTAGGGAGGATGGTCCTCCCTCTCCTCAATGGACGGGCCTCCGTGTTTGTGGAGTCGGAGCCAGGAGTTGTGGGGTGGTGACGGTAACAGCTTCACTGACATCCCGCCTCTGATAACCTCCAGCTGTCTTCCATGTTTGTGTGTTTACAGAGTGGCCTCCCGCCAGCGCAGGGTTGTGACGGAGGCCGATCTACAGTGGCATGAATTAGCATGAACGACTTGCATGTTCAGACTGAGTTTGCATTGCAAGAAATCAGACCTAGATCTGTATCTGATTTGGGACCACATACGAAAGTGGCCCCAAATCAGAATTGAAAAGATCAGATTCAGTGTGATTTGTGCTGTTGTCCTACTACTATAAACTAAACGTTTGCTTGCAGTGTGACAGGGCCTCAGTGGCCACTGCCATTATTTAAATTACATTTAACCTTTTCAAATATATTATTGGAAGTAAATATATAGAATTAGAAATGCAGCTATTGGGCCAAGTATTGGCTATTGGACCTTACTAAGGACTGATTCTGAGATTTTATTTCTGACTGATCTGAAGCCGGTCATTGATTACAGATAAGAATAAATGTTCTAAAATGACCAATGTTATTTTTATTGGAAAGGCCCAGATGCATACTTCAGTTATACTATTACCAGATGCAATTTCAAGCTTCTGACGTTTCCAAAGGTATATTCAAATAGTTCAAACACCTAAACCGTTAAAATACAGCATTGTCTGAGTCAGCTTTGTCAGTTTTTGCTGACTGGCTTTGTGAGAATGTGCCCCCAGCATTTCTAAATAATACAGATTATTACTGAGGTTTTTATTGCAACTTACTAATGACATCAGCCACCAAAGCACTTGGTTACGATTAGCCTATAGCAGGCTAACGGGCTATCGGTTAGTTTAAAGTGCTCCCAGTGGCAACAACTCTCGACAGCTCCGTCGGTCTTGCTGTTTCTCAACGTGGTTAGTAGGCTACTAGTAGCGAGTGTTTGGGATGGGATCCCCTCCATTTCCATCACAATAAACACACTCAGTGAACGGATTGATCCGGACAGTTGGATCAACGCAACGCAATTCTTATGTGTACAATATGTGCATCATGTATAAAGTTGTCATATCATATTTTGGAAAAACCCCAATAAAATATGAAGAAAAAAAAAAATATATGATCTCTTTGGGCTACTGTGTTTGTTTGACAAATGAAAGACTTAAAACATACTTGTGGACTTTGTTTTGGTTTATCAGTATGGATTGCTGCGTGTGCACTAGACACTCACCTGCCTTCCCTTTGCTAATCTGGAAACTCAGTGGTAGTAGTCGAAAAACGCGACTAGAAATTATAGTTTGTTGATATGCAACTGATTGACCGTAGATATGCCCTGTTAACTGTGATGACATACTGGTATGGTTTTATGTTGTTGGGTGAGAATCATGTGATCATGGTTTTAATACTTTTCGACACTCAGTAGACATTTACAGGGTTCCCACGGTACCTGGAAACCATGGAAACCATGGAATTGATTTTTTCATTTTCCAGGTTTGGAAAAGTCATGGAAACTGAGCAAACGTGAACACTTACATGGAAATTGAAACAGTTGTCCTGGAAAATTTGATTGGATGATGTGTAAAATAGTAATAAAATGAAACTATTGAGCACAGAATTAAGATGAGTTTATAAAAACCCTTTACATGTGAACAGCTTTTACTGTAGATAGAAATGGATGATCCCATGTTGTAGAGCATGCTCTTGGCATCCTATCTGGTATATTGGATGTTGGAATTTGATGCAGGCAACCCGGTGATATGGACTTTAAAAGTATAGTTTTGGATTGGTGGACTTCGGGAATAATAATCGAGAAACGTTACTCGCGATCTCAATAGAAGGGTCAAATACATGCATTTCCCAGCCAACACGGGAGCCTTGACATCTACAGTGAAACTTCTTATGCATTGATATTATCAATAAGACATAATCTCTAAGCATTTACAATGTAGACTTGACTGGCACATCTTTTAAATCAAGTAAGTAGTCCGGTGTCCTAGGGGGTTGTGTGTGTGAGGGGAGGGGGGCGCGGATGGGGGCGGAAAGCTTCAGGGGCCTATAGATCATCACTTAATATGGTACCTGGAAAATCAGGAGGTAGCATGGAAACAATTTTCAAGGCAAGCGTGGGAACCCTGATTTAGCAGACATTTCAAATACTATAGATATGCAATCAATATGTAAGTCAGGTGAAAATTAGTAGAAAGGAAGTCGATTACCAGCACTTACCAAAGGTCAGCAGACACAAAGTCTCACCTGACGCAAATGACACATGATGTTAAACTGAAAGATGTCTAAAGGTGGATAGTTGGTATTCACTTGATATGTTGTTGATTACGTAACACAATTCAGTTAATAGTCAGATGACACTTAATTCTATGTGGATATGGCCTTGTGGAGTCCCATTTTACACTAGCTGATACTTAATACTACTACTTAAAGACTTGGCTGTGGACTCATTCATTCATGCTGTGTTTATTTTTCCTGTGACATTTTAGTAACCTCTGTGTATATTATTTTCTTTTCATTGTTCCACACTGCAGGCTACTAAGATATTGATTGCCATATTCGTTGTGTCTATTCCCAATGTTTGTTTTTGGGTGCAAAAATAAATAAAAAAGCAACCCCAGCATGATTTGCTGTTGAGGCAAAAAAAACAACAACTTAAATAAATAAAGTATTTTTAGCCGTACCAATGATGAGAAAGACATCACGTGTGTAATTGTGCAAACCTTGCACAATTGTCACTATAGCACACACACACACACACACACACACACACACACACACACACACACACACACACACACACACACACACACACACACACACACTCACGTTCACTCCACGCCACGCCACCCTGAACAGAGCAGCACAAAGGTGCGCACCCGCTGTGTGTGTTGTGTGCATGCGGGGTGTGCGCGCGCGCCTGAGCTCATAATTCAGATCGTGAGAGATCGTGTGCCGCGATGTAATTAAATGTGTATTCTGGAGGGATCAGGGTGCCTCTCCTCTCCTCCACAGGCTCAACGCAGCCCCGTGCATAACTATGGGCCAGATTAACAAGACGCCGAGTCAGCGGAAACGCCCCCGAAAAAAGTCAGCCTTTTGGGGCCACACACATAGAAGAATGTACCACACACACACATACACACACACGCACAGACGCACGCACACACATGCACACGCGCAGACACATGCACACGCACACACGCACGCGTGCACACGCACACAGGCACGCACGCGTGCACACAGACGCACGCGTGCACAGACGCGCACATGCACACACGAAAGCACACGCACGCACACATGATTACAGATAACTAGTTTGAAGACCCCCCCCTCCCTCCCCTTTCCCTGTGTCATTTGTTTACGTAAAAAAACACTCAAAGCAAACATGACGACAATAGCAGCGACTTGGCAAACGGCGTATGATAAAAAAATATATGGAATAATGAGGATGGTTTGTGGAGTCACATGAGATAAATGCTTGCTTTACCCGGCTATACATCCTCATAAAGCCCTTGAAGGTCAATATTTCTATATCTAATGAAGATTCCTAAAGCTACAGGAAATATGGCCAGTGTTGGAAACCAAAGGGCACCTCGTTAATCTAGTCCCGGTGCGGGTTGGGGGGTGGCAGGGATCTCTGGTGAACTTTCACCGTCTTTCACCGGCGGCGGCAGACGACGGCGGGAGCGCATTTGCCTGTTAAGGTCAAGCAGGTGATTGGCCCACCGTAATGTCGGCTGTATTTTTGATCCTATAGTTGTAATCATATGTGTAATGGCCGCCCGCTGCTATTTACCGTGGAGGATTTACGAGCCTGTTTTTATTTATTGTGTATGTAGAATATATGGAGGAGTAGGACCGAGGGAGGTCTAGCGTGTGTGTGTGTGCCTGTGTGTGTGTGTGTGTGTGTGTGTGTGTGTGTGTGTGTGTGTGTGTGTGTGTGTGTGTGTGTGTGCGACTGTGCGTGCGTGTATGTGTGTGTGTGTTTGCGTGCACGTGCGTGTGTGTAGAATATATAGAGGAGTAGACCGAGGGAGTTCTAGTGTGTGTGTGTGTGTGTGTGTGTGTGTGCATGTGCGTGCAAATATGTGTGTGTGTGTGTGTGTGCGCGTGTGTGTGTGTGGATGGTACTGTACACCGTCGCGCCATATGCTCCGGCTCTGTCTATAAAATAACAACAGCATGCCTTAGCACACACAGGGAAGTGGCCATCTTCAATTAATCAGAAATAGAGACAAATAGCCATGTTGAGACCAGAGACACTCGGGATGATGGACCTGAAGATAAGTGACCATTACCTAGTCTGAAAAGCAGCGTCATATATAATGAGCTTTTTACCAGCCCAAAGGTCAAGCCTATAGCCGTATGGCTGGGAGATCACTCCACTGCATGGGAAACGGGCTGAGACTATCCCTGTGATGGAAGTAATAACTCTCGCACTTTACTTTCCTGTTCCCACTCTTGGCCTTGACGAGAAAATTGGCCTGAAGAAAGGCCTATAAACGCACACCCGCTGTACAGCGAACACAGTGCACTCGCCGGAGGTGAATAGTGAGTGTATAAGTGTAAATGTAGAGACTGTGTGCATACAATGAGGCTTTGTGTGTGTGTGTGTGTGTGTGTGTGTGTGTGTGTGTGTGTGTGTGTGTGTGTGTGTGTGTGTGTAAATGTCAAAAGAGACAAATATATATATATATGTTTTTGGGGGGGAGGGGGGGAAAGACTTACATCTAGATTGGTATTATTGGCAGAGAAATGTGATCCAAATGATTGATTTTTGGCAGACTTTGGCATACCATGTTTCCAAGGAGCTTTTAATCCTGATAGGCCAATAGTCACCACACAGAGCCTATGATACATTCATACAACACATGTTAATGATCAGTGGGATGCAAAACATAATCAATGACATGAATGCCAATTAAACCGATTTGGAATTAGAGCTTGAAACCCTAACTAAGCTTACTGGAATTGTTCACTGTAATACCAACGCCGCCCGGGGTCTCCGAGTCTGGATAGAGGAGCCAACAGGTGTATGACAGCTCCGAGGCTAAGCGGGTGTCTGATCGGATTTCCCCAGCAAGCCTCACTACGCTGTGTGCGTAAAGTCGCCTTCTACTTTACCACGTTTGGAGCGCAGGCAGGTGCACGGAAAAAACGAGCGTCTCTGTACTACGAGGTCAAAGTTGAAGCCGACCAAAGACTTGAACCAACATCTCAGACGATGGTGATGGTGAGCGATGATCATTTCTAACGCGCTCGATCTATTGTGTACCGATCTGAGCATATAGGCTGCTGCTGTGTTGCAACAGATGGTCGTGTTGTTTGTGTGCGGTCTAGTCTCGTCTCTAGCCAGATTACGCAGCGAAACTAAATCCTGTGCTCGACATTTGGGCAAATGCCTTGTCGTCGTCGTCGTCGTCAATAACTCACTTTTTTTCCGAAATGCAAAACACGTAGGCCTGCAAACGTTGGCCGTTATTGTTCCAGGTGTATTTCACCGACTTAATTTCACTACCGACTATGGGCGTCGGTAGTGAAATGATCTGCGTCCAAATGTGCCAAAGTTGGCGCTGTCGTTACTCAATTGAAAACATTGAAGGTACCCCCCTGCACATGGCAACATCGATTTAGTACAGATGGTGTGTGCCTATTATAATACTTGTATTATAATGTTATTTAACATTGGTATAATGGGAAAGCATAATATACCTGTATCGTCATCATTAAGGTAATATTGTGTCGGCCTACCGATAGCCTATGGCATGCTTCCCCATTGTAAACACATCCAAAGGGACCTACTGTAAAGATACTAACTGGCGGTAGGATATTTAAATACATCTTGAAACTACAATTGTAGACTAGACAATGGGCTTCTCTACCCCAAATAACATGTCCCCCTTTTAAAAAATTCCCAAAACATTTCCAATTTTTTATTTTTTTGATCCACCTTGTATAGATAGGCCTACTCCTCCTGGGCTTCCCCATTGTGTCTGTACTTTTAAGGCAACCTGTTTCTAAACTCCCTCAGTGGGTGCATGTCAGAAGAAAGGCAGAAGGGGTGCTTTAAAAAGCTCCACAATGGAAGGATTGATTTAGTTCTCCCCCCCCCTCCTCCCTCCCTCCCTCCCTCCTCTCCCCCCTATCCCACCCACCCCCTTTTTGAATGAAATGAAAACACACCGTGGACCAGACAAGGCGACTGGCAGCTGATGAAAGTCTCGCCTGAAAACGAGGGGGGGGAGGGAAATAAATAAATAAATAAAATAAGCCATTCACAGGAGCGAATCCACGGGCCAGAGAGCCGGCGGTCCTCCTGGCAGTGGCCCACTTTAACCCGTGTGTATACGGCGCTTTGAAGAGTAGGGATCCCAGGGACGAAGAACAGCTGGATGTCTCTATGGCACTCATTGGTGTCATAGTACACCCAGAGAGAGAGGGGTGGAGAGAGAGCGAGGCCGAGGCCGAGAGAGAGGGAGGGGGGGGGGCAGAGAGAGCGAGGCCGAGAGAGAGGGGGGGGGGGAGGGGGAGAGAGAGCGAGGCCGAGCGAGAGAGAGAGAGAGGGGGGAGAGAGAGCGAGCAAGAGAGAGAGGGCGAGAGAGAGAGAGAAGTGAGGGAGAGAGAGAGAGAGTGTCAAATATGAAACATCGTCCGAGCTCCATGCATGATGGTGGTGTAAAAACACTTACATGTTTTTGAAACCATTGTGCTCATCTGAGCCTCTCCAGAGTCATTATGAGCCCAGATTTCCATCTACCATCATATTTTTTGTTTTTTTGGGGGGGGGGGGGTATAATTTACGTACCGGTATTAAAAGAGGCTCTTTGAGTTTAAGACCGCCGGCACTCGAAACGTATTTTCTATACGATTAACTCCTCTTGGGTGCATGACTTTGACGATATGGATTGTTTTATGTGCGCTACTGTGCGGTGACATAACAAGTAGATTAAAGCCTGTGTGTGTGTGTGTGTGTGTGTGTGTGCATTTGAGTGTGTGTGTGCATTTGAGTGTGTGTGCGTTGTGTGTGTGTGTGTGTGCGTGCGTTTGAGTGTGTGAGTTGTGTGTGCTGTGCGTGCGTGTGCGTGTGCGTGTGTGCGTGTGTGCTTGTGTGTGTGTGTTGTGTGCGTGGTGTGTGTGTGTGCATGCGTTTGAGTGTGTGTGTGTGTGTGCGTGTGCGAGTGCGTGCATGCAAATGAGGTGGCGGGCATCCAGGGGGGGGGGATAGCTAGCGTTTGGGGTTAGGTCAGCCTGGATGAAGGCCTAGTTAGCATATTGATACAGCCTGCTGTTCGTCATAAGGGGAAGAAATACTGCATGCGGGCCAATCTTAGTCCCAGGCATTTTAACAAATTTCCGTACCAAGTCTCCGTATGTGCGCGGGGTTACGTGAAGGGAACAGATTCCAGGGGGCACAGATGTCCGCTTTGCCATTTTCCTCAGCGTCCTCAAATATGACTAGTTGTTGAATTCTGGTTGAAATCCGTTTTTTTTTTTTATATGTTGATGTCTCGGATCAACGTCAAGACCGGGAAACAGACGAAGTACGCCTACGCTCCTTTCCGTGTAGAATTTTTGTACATCCCCACCCCCCCCCCCCCCCCCCCC
The DNA here is from genome assembly GCA_027704905.1 of Muraenolepis orangiensis. NCBI lineage: Eukaryota > Metazoa > Chordata > Actinopteri > Gadiformes > Muraenolepididae > Muraenolepis > Muraenolepis orangiensis. Next base: position 17,773,979 of record CM051018.1, read on the forward strand.
CGCCCCCCCCCAATGACGATGATGATGATGATGGTGTAATATTAGTTCAAAAGGAAAAACATTGGCGGTTTGGCCTCCACCATGGGGGGGGCGTACTTGAGCCGTACTGATGGGCCCGTGGGCGTACATGAGACAAAACCTCTTGGAGATATATATATATTTTTTAAATATATATTTTTAAAGCTTGCAGGAGGATCTCCTCGAGGCACGGCGTCCTAATTGATTTGCGGCGCTTCCGCGCAGGAAGTTGTGGTCTGAGAGGGTGTCTTGTGAGGTGTGACTGAGTGGCGCTTGTGATCTTTCAGATCGCTACTCAGACAGAGAAGAGAGAGGGTGCCCCCAAGGCATCTCGTCCTCCTCGACAGCTGCTGGGGCCAGAAGAGCGCTCTCTCTCTCGCTCTCGCTCTCGCTCTCGCTCTCTCTCTCTTCTTCCCCCCCCCCCCTTCCTCTGTCAGCAGGTCAATGCATGCGTCAGTACTGATTAAATCGTGCCATGCTTCTGATTAAATTCATAAAGACTCCCTGATTTGTGAGGAATAACGACCCAACACAAAAGTGTGACTTTTCAAACGGTTGAAACTACTGAACTGTACACGTTCATAAACCCTCCTTCACTGTTGCTACATTCACGCCGGGGCCCGTTTTTAAGGGGAATACATAGTCGGGCCTCTAACATTGCATCCTTTTACTTTTTCGAGTTAATTAAGTGTGACTTTTTCTCTCTATACCCATAGAGGATTGTACGGTGTGTCTCCTTTCTTTCTGTGTCTCCCTGAGCAATGCGTCTCCCTTGAAAAGCTGGGTTAATGTGCGCCGTCGTGTCGAGGCATCGACTTTTTAGGGAACTCTGAGCTGGACCCTTTTGTTTATCCCTCTTTACTTTACATGTGGTATGCACCTGTACAGCGGACACAAGGGGAGTAGTTGGAATGGGGGGGAAGGAAGACAAGGACACGTCAAATCCATCCCCCCCCCCCCTCTCTCCCGCCACCCCCCCCCCCCCCCCTGTGCACATTTGAATTCACACTGCGGAACACCGGGCTGTGAAAAAGACACAATTACTGACACATTGCATCAGCTAACGGACAACAAGCTCTACTTCTGTCGTTACTCTCCTGAAAAGGAATCGATGGGCGAGAGAGAGGGCGCGGGGAGGTGTGTGAGAGAGAGGGGGGGAGAGAGAGAGAGAGGGGGGGGGGGGGGAGAGAGAGAGAGAGAGAGAGCGCACGCTGTTTGTGACCAAAGGCAATGTGCTTTATGTGCAATGAAGTTTTTCATTCAAGGTCGACGACGTGTATATTTTTTAAACAACACACCTTGTTGACTTTAATGTAAGTTGTATGGGATGTAGTTATGCATATGATGTATGTTGCACTGCACATATTTTTGGCAATTAAGAATTTGTGGACAATTGTCCACGAATTCCACAATTGCGAGATTTGTGACTATTCGAAATGAACAGCGTTATCAACTGGTGATCAAACTGCAAGCTGCGCTACAGCTATCACAGTCCACATTGTACGGTGTACCACTACAACGGCTACGGTTGGCTAGTCACAAACATTTCGTTAAGCGCGCATAAGAGCATATGGGCATTGTCATGCCCATACGAAATAAAAGACAAAAAGGAGATATTCTTAATTTTTAACAGTTAACATCTCCTTTTTTGGTTTTAAACGTTTTCTACGGAAACGTGAAGAAGGGCAGAGATCACTAAAGCAAGACTAATAGGGAATCCAATCTAAGCAGCTTGTGTCATTGAAAATGCGTCTGTCGTTTCCGATATGCCTTCCACTGCACAATATCACTTTTAGCTGATTAGGATAATGTAACACAGAGTCTTTTGTACCTGTAATATGCCTTTGCAAAGGCTTTGTGATTAGGACAAATTACGCCTAGGTTTTATAAAAAATAATTGTTTTAGGGCTTTTTGTGAGCCCTCCAACATTAAAAACGTAATAGGCTCTGTTATGTTTTTGTAGATTACGCTAGCTGTATTGTTAATTATTCCACTATTTAATTTGAGTGATACTTAATACACTAAATTACCAACTTTAAATTTTTTTTGTTGCTTTAATCAAGGATCCACGTTCCCCATAAACCCCTGCAATTTAATTCACTTTGAAAGCCCCCTTGCCCCTTCCTCCCTCCCTCCCTCCCTCCCTCCCTCCCTCCTCCCTCCCTCGCCACCTTCCCTCCTTCTCTCCCTCCCTCGCCCCCTTCCCTCCTTCCTTCCCTCCCTCCCTCCCTCCCTCTCCTTATTGATAATAGTGTTCTACATTCAAGACGTGCATAGGCCTAGCTACCCTTATCACTCATGATGGGCCCACAAATTCAGAGCAGAGCAGAGCAGAGCAGAGCAGAGCAGAGCGGTTATCCAGAGCGTTCCGGGGGAATATTGGGTTCCGTGCTTGGTTGTTTTTCGTTTTATAAACGGGGTGAACAACAACAACAACAACAACATGTAAGCACAGAGCCTGAGGGGGGGGGGGGGGGGATAAGACAATGGGAGTTTCTGCTCCAAGTGTGGGTCTTCTGCTCACCTGAGCGTGGCATCAGCCACAGAGCATTATGTCACCGACCCCTCCGCTCTGTGGACGGGCTTCGAGGAAATCCAAAAAAAAGCGGTGTGACACCTCCTGTCGCACATCTGGCTGATGACAAACTATGGCTTCGACTTTCCGAGTCGCTTCTTTTTTTAATTTAAATTTTATTTTTTTTGAGAGCAATGCTGGCTCATTTCCATTGCAGCTGTTATCTCTCACTTTATTATATACAGTCGGTACTGCTATTGCTCTGCCTACCGTTTATACGTCGTTATACCCAAGTACCAAACCACACATTTTCCTTTTGAACTTAAAAAGGCTGTATTGAATCGAATATGATATTTAGCTAATTTAACAAATATTAATATTTCATGTTGTAGGCTAACGTTTCTTTTGTATGTATAATGAAGCTAAATCGTCCCCCCCCCCCCCCCCCCCTGGAACCTGCTGATGTACCCCCTAGGGTACACGTCCCCCCCCCCCCAGTTGGGAATTACTGATTCAGTGCACGCTTTTATCCAAAGCATCTCTCACTGAATTCAGATGGAGGTCTGAACAATTGTTCTTGGTACAATTATGAAAGAAACCCTGTGGGCCTTTCATGCCTAGACAAATCCACTGTGGTTCTTTGGCCAACGAAAAGCCCTGATCTGAGCTCTCTGTCTTCCTCAGGTTGTTCTTTAACGACGTCGTTCATCGCCACCCGCTTGGACATCTTGCTCCGCCGCGAGAAATGTCCCCCGGATTCAATTACAACACCGTGTTCCCTTTGATCATTCCCGATTAAAGTGTTAAAGTGTGAGTGTGTAAAGTGTCCAACCTGGCTTGGATGAAGTGAGCCCGAGAGTTTAAGAGCGATACCGCGAAAAAGTGAACCATGAAGAGGATATTACCGCTCAGCGTTGTTTACGTCCTGGCGTTCCTCGTTAGCTACACCGTTCCCGCGGTCCACTGCCAAACATTTTGCCCCAGACAAGCTACACTCCGATGGCAGAGTCCGCCGCGCGCCGTCTCGCTCAATTTGACGCTGACGGAAAACATTTGCATGGACCTCGGCCAATGCTGGGATACCCGCGGGGCCCCGTGGGGCCGAACCGCCGAACCGCCTCGCCTCGGCTTCCCCCAGATCTGCCCCCTGCAGTTGCAGCGCGGAGACCGACTGCTCGTCTCCGCCGACGAGACCGTCCGGTCGTACGGCGTCCGCCTGGCCGGCGTCTCGGCGGGCGGCTTCGAGAGCTGCTCCGTCGACGGGGACGGGGACGTGGACGACCGCCACTCGGGGCCCGGTCGGTCGCTCTTCCGCGGCGACGGAGCGGAGGGCGAGCCCGAGGACGCCGGGCGCCTGGTCCCAGGCCTTCATTATTTTGTGGCGGTGGCGCGTGACACGGGCGACACTCGGCTCTGCGAGCTAGGCCTGAGGCTCAACGTGTCCGTGAAGCGACAACTCTGTCAGAGTTCCCCGCTCGTTCGGCTGTGCTCCGGCAACGGTATTTGTCAAACCGACCCCCGGGAAGAAACATACCGCTGTCACTGCCGCCGGCATTACTCTGGAACATGGTGCGAGAGGTTTGACGCGTGTTTGGATAACCCGTGTGGAAACAAAGGCGTTTGTTTGAGCAATGGATCCGGCGACGCGGGCCACAGAACATACAAATGTTTGTGTCCTCCACATTTTACAGGTAAGGGGGTGTGTGTGTGTGTGTGTGTGTGTGTGTGTGTGTGTGTGTGTGTGTGTGTGTGTGTGTGTGTGTGTGTGTGTGTGTGTGTGTGTGTGTGTGTGTGTGTGTGTGTGTGTGTGTGGTGTGTGTGTGTGTGTGTGTGTGTGTGTGTGTGTGTGTGTGTGTGTGTGTGTGTGTGTGTGTGTGTGTGTGTGTGTGTGTGTGTGAACCAGAAAAGGCTCTGATTGACTCCTGTTGAGGCTGTTCTACGTTCCACAGATTCCCTTTTTCATTCCGTAAATGTTTCATATTTAAGGTGTTATCAATATTTTCACCAGTACATGTAAAAAACAATACTGTACATTATTTACATCTTTAACAAGCCTTTTTATTCATGTCTTTCTGAAGCCGATTTTAAATCCACAACATTCATGTAGACTTAGTGTCCTAATATTGATTAATATTTTTGCAGACACCCAAAAATATGTCTGTTTAGTTGTAATGCAAATCAATCTAATTGTAATTCAGCGTTTGCGATGTTATTTCACATTTGTTTTCTTTCAGGGGTAAACTGCTCCGAAATCATTGGCAGGGAAAACTGCGAAAGAGTCTGTCAAAATGCCTCATGTGTTCAAGCGTCGCCGATGTCTTTCAAGTGCATCTGTGAGACGGGCTTCTCTGGTAATGTAATGCGGGGTTTCTGATCTATTATAGTGCGTTTCCTGCTCGGCCCTCTTCCATCCTTTCCTCCCCGTCCGTCCCTGAAATGGCCATTGTTCACCCGAAGCCCCGTGTACATGCCGAGCGTGGGTGTGATCTCCAGAGCTAGGTTCGGCTGTTGGAAGACGGCGCTAGCTAAGCTGGGCTGAACCAAACGCTGTGGGCAATCATTGATATCCATTGTTTAACTTGACGTTCTTGAATTTAAACAATTCGGTTTTTGGTTGTCTACCAAAACAAATAAATGTTTTTTTTAACTCTCGCGTCAAAAATGTTGCATTCTGTACCAACAAAATACACACAGCCCCCCCCCCCCCTTGACATTCACTTTGCTCTGTTAAAAACAATACGATTCTAATGATTTCTTTCTTTCTTTCGCACCACAAATATGAAGCGAAAACTTCACGCTTTGTGCGCTTTGGGCTACATTTACTGCAAGCGCTGAGAACTAAAATCTGAGGGCTTAATTTGGCGTCCAGCAGTTGTACTTTGTTACAGCAGAAGTTCTGGGGGTTGGAGACACGGTCGGCCTTGGCCGGAAAACATCAACTGCAAGGAAAGAGTCTCGAGCCTCTCGAGTTTCCTGTTTCGTTACGGAGATATTGTCTTCTGGAAAAAAAAACTAAATTTGCCCGAGTGGATGAAGCTTTCAGAAGGGGATTTTTATAAATGTATTTCTACAGTGGCCAGTCTACACGTTGTGTTGATTTGAAAGCTTTAGAGACCCTCTTTTTTTTTGTACAGTTGACTACACTTGGCCGAGTTTGTGCTCGCCAATTTACACGCTCGCAGATCTTCGCCTCCAGCAAGACGATTGGTTGAATATGTGAAGTGAAAGACAGTGAAACGCCCCCCCCCCCCCCCCCGCCATCAGAGAAAGTCTGAGTCGTGAGACTCGTACTCATCGCCGGACCTCATGGAAAAATAGTCCAATCAAGTCTAATCACGTCGACGTCTGCGATTTTTCCCCCCAGAGCATCGGCATCTCTTCATCTTAGCCAAGCACTGCTGGATGTCACACTCTGTGCTTAGGCTGTTTGTTCCATTAAAGGCATGGCTTTAAAGAGTTGTATTTTTCCCTGGCAGTGTGCTCGGCCTTCCCATGTCTAGCAGCGCTGCAGTAATTGGCCGAGTCTGCGTCCGTTGGTGCGACGCTGTAAATGTATCCAGCTAGCCGTCGGCCGCTCTCTGCACTTAGCCGCCGCCGCTTTCACAGTGAAAGACTAGCAAAACAAATCTAATATGAGCGAAAATCAAAAATAATAAATGGAAACGGTTGGAACGCATTGGGCGTGAGCGGAGGACGGTGAAAAGCCGTCGGAACACGTCGATAATTATGAAACTTCAATACATTTCCGTAAGTAAACAGCATTTTGGATGTTTGTTCTTATTTTTTTTTCTTTTTATTTTTTTTAAACATGGGAAATAATATAGAGCACTTAACTTAACTGTAGCCCTCTGTCCCTTTAGCTCACTGCTCACCTCTGCTCTTCTCTTCCGTGTGATTTTTCATACTGGTGATATTGTTTGCCAGTGTAAGTGATAAATCAATTGGCCTGAATCCATCTAATAGCCTCCCCCCTCCCCCCCCTGGGGTGTCCCGGCCCTCGTTATCGCGGACCACATCCCGCACCCCAACCAGAGGGGGGGGGGGGGGGGGGGGGTCTCTCCTCTTGGCCGAAGGGAAGAGTCAATAATGAACTACTGATTTGGACCATGAATATGAACCTCCCTACCTATTATCCAATATTTCTTTTTAAAGGCACCGATCAATTCAATTCCATTCAAGCGGGGGGTCAGCAGTATGCCGAGAGAGAGAGAGAGAGAGAGAGAGAGAGAGAGAGAGAGAGAGAGAGAGAGAGAGAGAGAGAGAGAGAGAGAGAGAGAGAGAGAGAGAGAGAGAGAGAGAGAGAGAGAGAGAGAGAGAGAGAGAGAGAGAGAGAGAGAGAGAGAGAGAGAGAGAGAGAGAGAGAGAGAGAGAGAGAGAGAGAGAGAGAGAGAGAGAGAGAGAGACCGACCACCCGACCCCTGTACTAAACCTGACGCGTCCACCGCCCATAACTTCACGCCGAGCGATGCGCTTTATCGCTCAGAATTGCGGCACTTATTGGCATCGGAAACTTCTTCTGCACCTCCAGATTGCGTTACGCCGTAATGCGCGTACAAACGTTTGATTTTATTGTGTGCGGTTGTCCCGGGGCCGCCGGCGCCTTAAGGAAAGCCGCTTCGCCGCCATTCCGCCCCCCTTATGAGCCTATAATAAACGTGGTGGATGAATGTTGGCAATCGCAGACCTGCGTTACAAACACTGGCTCTTTAAGGTGGTGCTAATGAGGCTTATGGGCTCTAGCGCCGATGTATATGTGGGGGGGGGGGTTTTATTTTATGGCGGCCTCCACCGCTCAAACCCGGATGCGAGACACGTGCGCCGCCGCCGCCTCCGCCACTGCGCCACGCTGCCCTCGATTAAAACGGAATCAAATGAAAATAAGAACCCCCCCCCGTCCGCAATTGACTTTCAAGTGTTATGGCTTTTTGCGGTGGCCTTCCACAATGACTCATGTTTATGTTACTGCGCTCGTAACGTTAACGCACTGTTGGAGTTTGGAGCCGTTCAGCCTTTCAGGTTATGACACATGGGAGGGAGGGAGGGGGGGGGGGGGGGGGGAATAAACAATATATATATATATATATATGTATATCGTTTATTCGTGGAAGCAAAAAAACGTTTCTAAACCGACAGCGCTCGCCAAACGTTGACCATGAGACTCTGTTACCGGTGGCGCTGGTTTTGTTACAAATCCGACAAACAAACAGAGGTTTCAGATAGTTACAGTTTGGAGATGTGTGTGTGTGTGTGTGTGTGTTCCCTGTCAACACCCCGGGACCAGGTAGAAAATGGTGTGGTACCTTTAAGCTTAATTAATCCATCATCTCCTCTTCCTCCTCCTCCTCCTCCTCCTCCTCCCTCTCTGCACCCACAACTGTGTTGTTGTTTTGTTTTTTAGGCTTTTTTATTTTGCTAAGTCATGGTGTGTGTGTGTGTAAGTGTGTGTAAGTGTGTGTGTGTGTCTGCCAGCAGCTTCTTGGGAGTTCTGTTGGGGCCCTGTGTGCTTCCTTTACATTCTCCCCCCGCCGTCGCCTCATTAATCAACGGAGCGTCGCCGGCTGCCCCGCCGGGCGGCGGCTGCCCTCGCAGACCAGAGTCTATGCGCTCAGAATAATGAGGCGGGCCGGTGGGACGCCTCCAATGAGCTTTTTTTCCTTCTGATTTGACTCTCCTGTGCGGACGCCACCGGGGCCAGTTGCTCCCAGGCATAACTGCCGTTTGGGGTTTTTTGTAGCACTTTTTTGTAGCACACACACACACTGTGTGTGTGTGTGTGCGTGTGCGTGTGGGAGGAGGACGACGAGGACGCCTTGTGCCGAGGTTCTTAATTGATTTTCCAAACCCACATAATGACTGTGGAAGCTTTGGGGCTGCTGCTGTTGGAAGATGTCTGTGTCTATCTGTGTGTGTGTGTGTGTGTGTGTGTGTGTGTGTGTGTGTGTGTGTGTGTGTGTGTGTGTGTGTGTGTGTGTGTGTGTGTGTGTGTGTGTGTGTGTGTGTGTGTGTGTGTGTGTGTGTGTGTGTGTGTGTGTGTGTGTGTGTGTGTGTGTGTGTGTGTGTGCGCGCACAGCGTGGAGTACGACGGCACATCTCCGTAGTGTCACGAGAGGCAGCACATCAAGTGGTGCAAAATCTGACGAAAAATTGCCACAACTGTGTGTGTGGATAGGTAACCACAAAAAAATAAAAATAAAAATCATGGCATTTTTTTTTCTTCTTCTTCTCCTCAAATTTCCTCAAATAAGGCAAAGAAAGAAAGAAAAAAAAAAAAAAAAAAAAAAAAGCCTGAGCCCCAGAGGTGCTCCACACACAGGAAGATGGATGTCCACTGAGAGGCTGCTGAAGGCCTCTGGGACGCCAGGGTGTGCGTCGGCAGGGGGATTAAGGAGAATATGCAAGGGAGAAGAAAAAAAAAGAGAAAGAGAGAAGGGGAAAGAAGAAGGGAGTCGGGTAGAAAGATAAATCACTTTGTACCATCTGAGGAGCACAGGAATGAAACTCGTGGGGGGGGGGGGGGGGGGGAGAGCCCCCAGGGAATAACATCAAGTTTTATTCACCTTGAACCCAAGTGAGTGAATTCAATCTAATTTTATCTTTATTTATTTTTTTGTGCATACAATGTCACCGCGGTGCACTGTTTGCGTGTTCCGGGGTGCGTAGCGGTTAGCAGCGGCGGTGGCGTGCTAGGGGCGTGGACGCGGGCTCTCGGTGTTTGCGGGGTTTAAAGGAAGGGATCGTTTCTGACGCCACCCTCTTGCGTTTGGCCCTGGTTGTTCCTTGAGGTATAACCTAGCAAACCTGCTGTTTTTATAGGACATTTTGGATGCGGGTAAAAGTTTTAGTTTGTTTGGCGAAGGCCGGGTTTGTTCAGAGTTTCGTGGTCCGGTCCGAATATAAGCGATGGGACGAAAGAATATTTTTGACTTATATAACCGTCCTATACTGTATGTCTTCCATATTTCTTTCAAACCATAATTACTCCAGGGCACATTGGTTTAGTACAAGTACTTTTACTCACTTTCTTTCACTTTCGCAGAATATTACACATCAAGATAATCAGTATAGTTTCTCACTCTTTGAGTGCTCGGTCATCACCATATGACTCCACTTGTTTTGTGTATGTTCATTATAGATTCAGTGAGAATAATTAAGGACATATACACGTTCCCCGCGCTCTCACCTGAAAAACTCACCTCTTCAGGAAACACTACCCGGATCCGTCCTCCTAGCGCAGCCTCTTATCACTTTTTACTAGCGTACTAGCGTCTTTCTAAGTGGATAGTTAGTTAGATATTGATATTGAACTTATTGTACTTTGACCTGAACTTATTGTCCTTTTACCTGAGCACTGGTTCAGTTCTTGGAGACTTGTTAGAAATGAAATGCACTTTTGACTTCTGGTGACGAGATGTTCTCTTACCTTACCTTTGTTATCGACACACTATTGTACGTCGCTTTGGATAAAAGTGTCTGCTAAATGACTAATGTTATGTAATATACAAAAAAATATTATAATTATATAATATTATATATTTGTATTAATATATATATATATATATATATATATAAATAAATATAATATATATATAATTTAATCGAATCATTGAATTCATCTTGCAGGTCCGGGGTGCGAGGAGAGAAGCGACGCGTGCCGTTCCGACCCGTGCGTTAGCGGCGGGACGTGTGTGCGCCGTGGCGACGGGTTCTCCTGCCGCTGCCCGGAGGGCTTCGGCGGGCCGACCTGCGCCGTCGACTGCGCTGCGTACGACTGTCACCACGGGGACGCCTGCCCCGACGACGTGAGAGACTACGATGTGCTCGCCTCGAATGAAATGCGGAGCTTATGTAACAATAATAACTTTCATTTCTATAGTGCCTTTCAAGGGACCCAAGGCCGCTTTAGAGAGGCGTGAAAAATAACAAAAAAAACCTAAAGAAACAAGTTAAATAAATAAATAACAGTAGCAGTGAAGGGAGGGTCAAAGGCCTGATTGGTGAACAGATGAGTTTTGAGATGTCCAGGGAGGCTGCGTTGTGGATCTCTCTCCAGAGGAAGAGAGTTCCAGAGGGTGGAGGGGGGGGGGCCGCAAAACTAAACGCTCTGTCTCTTCACAGTTCGGAGGCGGGAATGGGGAATGGGGAATGGAGAGCAGGGCCGTGTCCAGGGACCGCAGACTCCGCAACGGGGTATAGGGGTATAGGGGTGGATGAGGTCTGTGAAGTACTAGGGGTGGGGGGGCGAGGGCATGGAGAGACGTGTAGGTGAGGAGGAGCGTTTTATATTTGATGCGGAACTTGACCGGGAGCCAGTGGAGGTGGATGAGGCTTCTCCTTTTTGTTTAGGGAACGTCGAGTGATCTCCGAACTGTGCCGCTCCCCCCACTGTAAGGGCGGGAGGGTGAGTTTGAGGGGGAGGGGGGCGGGGGAGGGTGAGTTTGAGGGGGAGGGGGGCGGGGGAGGGTGAGTTTGAGGGGGGGGGGGGGGGGGGGGGGGGTGAGTTTGAGGGGAGGGGGGTGGCTGGGCAGGGTGAGTTTGTGTGGGAGGTGGGTCGTTTAACTTTTCTTTTTTTTTCTCGAGGATGAGCATTGGATGAGGTCCAAGAGCGGCAAATGAGGATTTAACAACAATGTCATTAACTACGTCATTGTTAAAATTTGCATTTAACATTGGCGCTCAAGTGTTGCAGGGATATTTCCGAAGTTGATATTAATGAACATGAACGTTTATTATTATTATTTTTTAACTGGGGTCACACCAGTGTGTCTGCGTCATTGTTGATAATTGTTCTATAAAATCTTTGCGTTTTTGCACACAATAACCGGTCCTCTCCAAGCAGAGAATCCATATGGGTATAAATATGAGGAGGTTCATCTGGATGTCGGTGCAGAAGACGTGTTCCTCATGCCGAATGAGGACCGAACAGGAACGCCATCGGCGGCGTTACTCTCGCTCCTCTTAATGTATTTATTGACCGACCGGTTGTGTCTCGTCTGTCAGATTTAAAGCCCTCATTTCGCCTGCTGCTTTTAAGGATTGTAATTTCACTAGCAATTATTTTGTTGTTGTTGTTGTTGTTGTTGTATTCACACCGCTGACTTTGCATCCGTGTTCCTTCTGCTTGTTTGTGATCTCCGGCTTTTTGCCAAAATTGGACCCCCTCCCCCCCCCTCCCCCCCCTACCAAAATGAAATAAATAAAAGAGCTGACAGGTGACCCGTTTTGTTCTGGCGTGTGTGTGTGTGTGTGTGTGTGTGTGTGTGCGCAGGCCTCGGCGTGTGCGTGTGCAGATGGTGGCGAGGACCCGGCGTGCGGCAGACGGCCCGGGCCGTGCCTCCCGTCGCCCTGTCTGAACAACGCCAGCTGTGTTTCCCAGGGAGATGATTATGCCTGCAGGTGATGTGCATTCAGGGTCCTAATCGAGGCCATGCCAGCATTCCCCCGTCAGATGATGTCAGACCCACACACACACACACACACACACACACACACACACCCACCCAGCCCCTTCCTCTCCTCCCCCCCATCACCCCCAACCCCACACGTCTAGCCACCCCTGCCCCGCCTCCCCCCCCCCCCCCCCCTTCCTTCAAACCTCCTCCAGATCTACACACACACACACACACTCACACTCACACTCACACTCACACACAGGCTTGGGCTGGGAAATGTATGGATATTATAGGCTATATATACACAAACATTGGCAGTACCACGTGATTATTTCATATAATGTTTAGACTTTTTATGTATAGGATTACCAGAAAACATGCGATCGTTGTCGAGATATTAAATTACCTATATTGTTATTAAGCAATCATAATAGAATTGCATAGCTGCCTGTTGGCATAGCTGAAGTGTGACATCCAAACAGGGTTATGGCCCATGTTGGTGGATTTCTTTCCAACGGCTCTTTTATCTTTTATAACACATATCTTTAATATCATGCAAGGTTGCTGAGTAGGGAAGCACTCGACACATCATGCGTTATGTGTTTTCCCCCCTTTTTCAAGAAACGGGGTCCTCAACTCCATTATAGAGTTCAGTAAACTCAGCGGAGGTGCTTTGCTACCATCCGCCTCGGTTCAACAGCATCCCGCTGTGTCTTAAATACGGAAAAAAGAAAATTGCGTTGCGCGGTGTTGTCAAAAACGAAAAAGGGGTGAGAGAAAGAAAGCGTTCAAGCGATTTATTTCCCCCCCCCCCCCCCCCCCCCGGTCTGCCCCACCGCCCCCACACGGCGCATTGGTAGCATAGCCAACATGGATAGTATACACAAGCCCATCCCCGCCCAGCCCAGTGTCCTGTGTCCCGGTCCTAAAACGTGTGACCTGGTGAATTGATTCCCCTGACGCTGACCCACAGATGTGTTGGAGGCTTCGCCGGGAGGACCTGTGAGGAAGTAGTCGACTACTGCAGCCTGCTCCGTATCAACTGCCCCGATGAGGGAGTGTGTGTGAGTGTAATTGGCGGTTACAAGGTCAGTAATTCAATGTTTCCTGGGCTAATGAAGTGCTCAAAAATAATTATATATATATATATATATATATATAAACAATACTTATATATATATATATATATATATATTGGTGTGACTCAGCGGTGCCTGAAAAGGGTTTTGTGACACACTAGACAGACCCAGTGTGTGTGTGTGTGTGTGTGTGTGTGTGTGTGTGTGTGTGGTGTGTGTGTGTGTGTGTGTGTGTGTGTGTGTGTGTGTGTGTGTGTGTGTGTGTGTGTGTGTGTGTGTGTGTGTGTGTGTGTGTGTGTGTGTGTGTGTGTGCGCGTGCCAGCCATGTGGTGAAATAACTCTTGTTGTTTTATGATAAAACATATGGTGTTGTTTATGACTTAAACGCATGTCTGTGTTCGGGTTCTGTGCGAGCAGTGTATTTAGGTTGTGTGTGTGCCTGTGTGTGTGTGTGTGTGTGTGTTATGTCTCTATATTTCCGCCGATGTGTTTCTCTTTTCAAAAGATATATTGCATTGGCTGCGATAACTTTGCATAACATGTTTTATCTCGGGTTCAACTATTTCAAACGAGCGCATAAATAAGTGTGTTTGCCACATAATATTTCACATTCTGAGGTTTTAATATATTTTATGGTAGCCGCACGATAATAAATTACAATGCGCGGCCAGCATTAGCTATGAGAATGAACAAAAAGAGAGCATAATGTTTGGACGGACGGGTTTAGTCTAATTTACCTCTCTTTTCGAGGCTCGTCCTTGGGAATTTCAGCGTTCTTACACAATACCTCCGAGTACAGCCTAATGCCCCATGGCTCCTCATTAATTTTCCTCAGTGTTGTTGTGTCCTAGCAGCTCACTGCTAGCACACCGCTTCTCCTGAGTTCCAGTGCAAGATGCTAACTACATACAGTACACAAGCACTCTTTGTCACAGCCATGATATCCACCGCCAACTGTGGGCCGTTTTATGTTTATTGACTTCTGTATTTATACCGGTTTATACATGGTTTTAAAGCGGCATGTCTGTTTTTGGATCTACTGCCATTGTGTTCATGGTGGAGATTGTGTCGAGTTAACGCTTCTCCGTAGAGAAACCAAAAAGGGGGGCCACCTGACCCCTCCTTAACAGCTCATACATGACGTGTATCTGAGAGGGATAAAAATAAAAAATACCAAATCGCTCTGCTCACGCAATCCCTGACAACAAACAAAATGTCTGGGAATAACACATCTGGACACATCTGGAGCAAAACATAGAATAAGGGGTGTGTGTGTGTGTGTGTGTGTGTGTGTGTGTGTGTGTGTGTGTGTGTGTGTGTGTGTGTGTGTGTGTGTGTGTGTGTGTGTGTGTGTGTGTGTGTGTGTGTGTGTGTGTGTGTGTGTGTGTGTGTGTGTGTGTGTGTGTGTGTGTGTGTGTGTGTGTGTGTGTGTGTGTCGCAGTGTGCCTGTGCCCCCGGCCGGACCGGGGAGTTCTGCCAGCACACGGGCGACGCCTGTGTCGCCCACTCTCACCGATGTGTGAACGGAGCCACTTGCGTCGCCGCCCGCCCGGTCACCCCTCCCCCGCAGTTCACCTGCGTCTGCCCCCCGGGCTTCACAGGTAAGCGTGTGCACTGGCGGTTTGCCAGAACTGTCCGTTTCAATTTGGACCCAAGGTTCTAAGCTGCTTTTGGAATACGTGATTACTTTGCTCGATGTGAAGTCTTCCATTTTTTTTTTTGTTGACATGAAGAATTCAAATTATCTTTGTGTACGAAATACAGGGTGAACATTACCCGTTATCGTATAATCGTTAAATATGCATATTTTCCGTCTTGTCTATTACGGTTGGTTAATATCTTTTATGAGAAGTATTCAAAATCAAAATGAGTACTGGCAGTATGGGTCCTATTTCTGCCACATAGTCAAATATAAACAGGACACAAATATGAGGTGTTTTATTGCTCATCTCTGTACAGCTCAATTACTCTGTATTCAGTCTTTATTCCTCACTCTCCGTGGCTCGTAAATATTTCTGTACCTTGGTTCAGACTCTGTGTCTCTCTCTCTCTGTTCTGGTCTCTCTATCTCTCCTCTCTCTGTCTCTATCTCTCGTCTTCTCTCTCTCTCTCTCTCTCTCTCTCTCTCTCTCTCTCTCTCTCTCTCTCTCTCTCTCTCTCTCTCTCTCTCTCTCTCTCTCTCTCTCTCTCTCTCTCTCTCTCTCTCTCTCTCTCTCTCTCTCTCTCTCTCTCTCTCTCTCTCTCTCTCTCTCTCTCTCTCTCTCTCTCTCTCTCTCTCTCTCTCTCTCTCCGTCTACGGTGCTTTAGAGGTTTAGTATTTACCAGAATACGGTTCGTGTGTCATACGTTGCGGTGGCTGACAGCCAAGTAATACATGTTTATATTGGGTGGAAGCGAAAGTGAAACCAATGTGTCTCTTGGCCTCTGGCCAAACGAGTTCCTTGGCCCGGCGCACCTGAGCCTTCCTTCTTCCTGTGCGTGATGGAAGACCTTGAGGGTTTCCATTGGTTTATAGAGCAGGTGGGGACCGGCCCAGGACTGGGGTAGGGTCAAAAAGGCACTCTGCGTGCGGCGACAGCCCGGTCCGATGACGCTACCTTCCATGATCACCAAGGACCCCGGTGGATGGGAGTGTGCACACACTATATATGCTATAGGATGGTTGTTTCACATCTTGGGGTGACCAGTGCTTTCATTTAAAGATCAAAGTTACATTCGCCACATATTTGGAGGAAAAGAAACACGTACACACATGGGCGCTATATATATATTGTAATATATACACACACACACACACATGCGCGCACACACACACACACACACACACCCTGATACACACACACACACACACACACACACACACACACACACAAATATATATATATATCCAACATACTTACCTTCGCTTCATCTCTTGCATCTATTGCTTTGAAAAAACATCGTTGCCTGGCTGATTTCCCCTTCCAGGGTTAGGTCCTGACACACACACAGCAGCTGTCAATCATATAAGTGCTTACTTAGCACGATGGTGGACAAGTGTCCCCCCCGCCGCCCTCCTTATTGGAGCCTAAAATCTGTCGCCACTTCAGTAACAGGAAAGTGTCTCTCCTACAACAAGGAAGGTCTTTGCGACTGATAGAATTCATAATTTCTTTGGCGTCTCTTTGGAATCCTTTGCGGTGGAGCCGTTTGCCGAGGCCAAGAAGAGCCAATTGGATTGCCAGGCTTGCCCAGAATCTCCGCGTTCCCTCTAATCACGGGCAGCCTCACTCGATGTTCGACTTCATACCAGTCTCCAGCGCTCGCCGTCCGCCCGAGCGAAAGGCTTTGAATTCTCCCCGGCATGTACTGCATGTCGCCGTTGCGTTTGGCGTTTGTAGCATCCCTGCAATCATTTACTAATTTATCAAAGTCTAAAATTGGGCAAAGACAAGGTGGCTGCCTCCTTTTAATAGTCGAGGACTATTACAAGAATCCCTTGCAGATAAATCGAATTCCTTCCTTCCTTCCTTCCTTCCTTCCTTCCTTCCTTCCTCCCTCCCCGAGCACTTCTGTGTCACTCTTTGTCCCTTAACCAAATCAAATATTGAAAATCCTCCACAGACCGGGGGTTTGGGAGACGACTTAAAAATAAATCTTGGACGGATCAGAGTCAGATATTCAGATGCCAACTTTAGAGATTGTTTTTTTAAACATACACATCATGCAATATATCTTCATGCTACAACCTCATTCATTAATTTAAGTAAGTACACAACTAAGCAAAATAACTACGCCGGCCAGACCCGGTGAAGTTTAACTTCATATATTTTTGGATATAAATATAGTTCAGCCTCACATTTATACATAAAAGCACAAAAAGTAAGTACAAAAGTAAAGTGTAGCCTCGAAAGTATAATCTGAGGGGAGTGAGGTATTTCTTTGAGAAGGGCTTAATATCCTAGCGCTGAAAGACCTTGCAAGACGCCACTGTGCAGACTCCGCGACGCTAGCTAGTGGGTGTTTCGTCAAGAACCCGTCAAGAGAAGCTGGTCTCAATGACGACAGCAACAGCAACAGCAACAACCACATGACGCTTGGGAGGGTGGTATCACGTGGACCACGTCAGGGGGGCCGGCATCGACCTGCGTCTCCACCCCACTGCTGTCTTTTCTTTGGCTGCCCCGCGGTGCACACCCCCCCCCCCGTCCCCCCTGTCCCCCCGTCCCCGTCCCCCCCTGTCCCCCCCCCCCATCCCCCCCTGTCCCCCGTCCCCCAGTCCCCCCCCCCGTCCCCCTTCTCCATCCCTTTCTTTGTTAGCATGTGATACAAAATGGACAGCGGTATTGTGCTCAGCCTCGCTTGTGCTGCTGCTGTGGATAAAAAAAGCTTCTGCTTAAATGCCAGAATGTAAATATATGGAGTGCTTGGTACTGGATATAGGTTCCATGTACCTGTACATCCATTCATAAAAACATACACACACACACACACACACACACACACACACACACACACACACACACACACACACACACACACACCACACACACACAGGTTCTGTCCACAGAGTGCGAGCCACAGAGAGAGGAGAGAAAAAGTGTTCATTTGGAATCTGGGAGTTTTGTTCAAGGGCAACTTCACACTTAGCCAGGGGGAACTGACGATTTAACCAGCAACCCACAACTTCCGAGTTCCACTTTGTGAGCCTGGTTGGTGTGTGTGTGTGTGTGTGTGTGTTGGAAAATGTTAAGACCGTTTAACTAACAAAATCCTTTAAATAACCCCCCCCCTCCCACCCCCATCCCTATCCACATATTGCATAATTCAAAAGGGAGCATGCATGACCAATTGAGCTTTTTTCAGTCTGTTTTTCTTCATTTACGAGAGATCACGCTTGGGGAAATTCACTTGACAGCATAAACGGCACAAACAGTGCACCACTCAGCCTCATTGTGCAACACATTGCAGAGCCAGGGTTATTTTAAATTGCATTGCATCATTTAGCGGACGCACTTTCACAAAGATTATTTTTTAAAAAGGCACATTTATACGCAAATAAGGACATCGATTAACCCGGCGACACCTTTTGTTACATATATATTCGAAAAGGTAAACCTGGACACCCGTGAAGGTTGTACACTTCTCTGAAACAACCCTGCTTACTTTCCAGGTATATGAGTGTATATATATGTGCGGTGCGCCATTTACTCGGAATAAACAAACGATAAGCCTTCTAGCCATAAGGAAATCCGCCATATTTATCGTCTGTTTGTTCTCACACAAGGACACAAGTGTCCTTGTGTGAGCATTTTACGATCACATTTATGACAGTGCCACACGAGTGGTGACACGGTTTGTCATACTTCTAGATATCTCATTGTCCAATCAGCGCTGAAGTCATGTTCCATGGAGTAGGATAGGCTTGTGGATAGACTCTCATGTTTAAATTAAGTTTATTTTCGAACTGCAGACGCTCTAATGCAATCTCTATGGGTTCCTGGAAGGGGAACCCATAGAGGGTGCTTCCGTCATACGTGTGTGGATCAGGGCAGCCAGCGATCTGATCAGACTGATCAGTCATTGCAGACTAAAATTACTTTATTAAATTAGACATTTATAATGAACGATGAATGATGCGGCTGTCCACGAATACTGTATGCAGTAGTCGAAGTGGAAATCGTTGTTCTGCTGCCATCTAAAAATCGGAATCTGGAGGTTTGAATCCTCTTTATTGGACACACACACACACACACACACACACACACACACACACACACACACACACACACACACACACACACACACACACACACACACACACACACACACACACACACACACACACACACACACACACACACACACACACACACACAAATGTGTTTCTCTGCATTTAACCCGTCCTAGTATTAGTAGCAGTGGGCAGCTATTTTTATATACAGCAGCCGGGGAGCAGTGTAGTAGGGGGTCTGGTTCCTTGCTCAAGGGCACCTCGGCAGTGCCCAGGCCTTTCGGGGACTTGAACCGGCGACCTTCCGGTTCCCAAGCCAAGTCCCAACATAGTGAGCTACTGCCGCCCCTCAAATCGTCATCACATCATCATCATCACAACACATTGGTCAGAGAAATCGTCAGAAATGTGGCAGGAGCCACCACGGTTGAGAAGTCTCCTTGTTAGTTAGTGTAATATATTTTTACGGTAATCTCGCAAGTTACAGTTTCGGGTAACCCACACCTGACCCGTCCCCCTTCCTCCCTTCCTCGGCGCCAGGGCGCTACTGCGAGAGGCGGGCCGACGCGTGCCGGTCCAGCCCCTGTCGGCACAACGGGACGTGCTCCGACCTGCAGGGAGACTACCGCTGCCAGTGTCTCGACGGTACGTACGGTTCCCTTAATGTTCTTTAAATCGGAATTGGAATTTCACCCGCACCAAGCTGTATCCAAGTATGTTAATAACTTTGTGTGAGAAACATTACACAATATGTTTTGTGTCATTTTTTTGTGTCTTTTGTATCTCCCAAATGATAGAGAATTCTTCAAAACAATTCCTGGATCTGAATTTACTGGTAGTACTTATGTTGGCTACCTATGTCGAATGCACTTATTGTAATTCTGCTCTAATGTAATGCTATTTATTATTAGTGAGTTTAGGTCCGAAAAAACCACCCGCCCTCATGGTGAAGACATGAGCGATATATACTGCCCCAAACAGGTTAACGGTGTCTGGTCACCGGACTTTAAGAGTTAGCGCGAGAGTTGATCGTGGCTAGGTTGTTTTTGTACACAAAGTCACTTTGTGCAAAATGATTTAAACAGCAAATAGATAGGATATTGTTATCAGAAAGGCATTGGTTATCCGGATCATACTTTGAAATGTTATTGATCGAATATGGTGACTCAAACCGAAACACACCATCTCTTAACCACGTACCGAATATTGCAGCAGTGCTAAAAAACGCCTCCCTATTTGTCTGTAGTGGCTCTCCATCAGACCCAGGGCACGCTTGAGATTGACGGGTGAATCTCCCCCCCCCCCCCCCCTCCCCCCCCGCTCTGCCGCCGTATCTCAATGAAGCCACTAAGAACGGTGTGAGTGTTGCCATATGAAAGCTCTAGTAATATGATTTTTTTTTTTCCCCCAGTAATTGTTTATGATGCTTCACCGGCTGTGTCCAGATTTACGCTCATTGCTGGAAAATGATAGCCCACCAACCTCCCCCTCCCCCACTCGCCCCCCCACCCCCCCCCGAGGGCTTGTTGTTGTTGTTGCTGGCTGAAGGGGGGGGGGGGGGGGCAAGTGTGCCCCTCTGGCAGCTGATGTTACCTGCTACCCCCCCCCTGTGTGGATGTTGCTCATTTTTACCATTTTATATATATATATATATATCCATAGACATCATGTGTATATAAACACATTTTATATTTATATATAAATATAACAAATAGAAAAAAAATTAAAATAACATATATATATATATATATATATATATATATATATAAATAGAAATAAAAAAAAATTCTTTTTGAGATCTTTGATAATTGCGATTTTAGGAAATATATAAATATATTGCTAGGTTATATATTTTTTATTTCTCGCACAATCTCCTAACTAAATATGATGGAATACGACGATGGCGCAGGACTATCACATTTCCAGTGACCGGTGTGAATTCAGTGTGGTGAAACAATACGTGTGTGTGTGTGTGTGTGTGTGTGTGTGTGTGTGTGTGTGTGTGTGTGTGTGTGTGTGTGTGTGTGTGTGTGTGTGTGTGTGTGTGTGTGTGTGTGTGTGTGTTGTGTGTGTGTGTGTGTGTGTGTGTGTGTGTGTGTGTGTGTGTGTGTGTGTGTGTGTGTGTGTGTGTGTGTTTTTTTAAAAAATTTAAATTTTTTATTATTATTTTTTTTACAGATCAAGGTTCAAATGCATGCTAAGAAAACACAGTCGCTAAGCCCGAGGCAAATGCTTCCGCTTCGGTGCATGTATGGATGATTGAGATCAAGATGTTTTTTTCATTTGCGTAAAATAATAATAATACAAACCATTTTGTGTAAATATATGTGTAACAAGTACAACGGAATGCTTACCCCCCCCACCCCCCCCCCCCCCCACCCCCCCGCCCCCCGAAGTCAGAACATACGAGTGAAATGAACTTGAAGTTGAACTACTGCTAGTGTAGCCCATCCATGTCTCTTCTTTCATTTGCCCAAACCCCGGTCTACAACCAGGATATCTGTGCTCTGCTTCTCTGCCTGCAGGTTTCCTGGGTGAGGCCTGTGAGGTGGATGTGGACGCATGCCTTCTGCCCGGCAACACGTGCCCACCGGAGACCCAGTGTGTAGATCTTCCGGGTGGACTGAAGTACACCTGCCGCCGCCTACCTTGCCCTCCAAATGTACAGGTGAAAACCAAAAAAGAACAAAATCCAATTTTTTTGGTTTTGTTCTTCTTTTAGTTTCAATGTCACTTCAGATCCTCTTACGGTTGGTCGGTTGGTGGTTTAAAAAGGTGGTTTACTGGAGAATCGCTACTTGTGGACATGGATACTTGGGCAAGCTTGCAATGCGACTGTCTTAAAACAACACGTGTTTTTATACATTGGCAACAACAAAAGGTTTTTTTTGGGGAATTAATTCTGCTCATTTTTGGGGGGTTTTGTGCCTCGTGACTCGGTGTGGGGTATGCTAGTCATAAAATATCAGAGAGAGAGAGAGAGAGAGAGAGAGAGAGAGAGAGAGAGAGAGAGAGAGAGAGAGAGAGAGAGAGAGAGAGAGAGAGAGAGAGAGAGAGAGGAGAGAGAGAGAGAGAGAGAGAGAGGAGAGAGAGAGAGAGAGAGAGAGAGAGAGAGAGAGAGAGAGAGAGAGAGAGAGAGAGAGAGAGAGAGAGAGAGAGAGAGAGAGAGAGAGAGATTAAAAATACTCATTTTTTTTGGAAGGTTCATCAGTCAATCACTAGCCATGTAACCCAATTCCACATGACATGGACAGGACTGTATGAACTTTAGGGCGTAAATCCAGGATTAGTATGCAGGAGCGCACAGCCTGCTGTAATAACTCGCCTAATTCGGATGGAGTTCAAATGGGATTATTAGGAGTTTCATTGCATGCAGAGTAATGTTTATATAGCTGTCCCTGATGTGGCTTGGGGATAGGGAGGAGGAGGGGGAGGAGGAGGAGGAGGGAGGGAGGAGGAGGAGGAGGGAGGGGGGGGGGAGGAGGAGGAGGAGGGAGGGAGGGGGAGGAGGAGGGGGGGGTGGCTTCTCTCCTGTGATATCCTTCTCCTCTTTCTCTTTGTGTGATAGTCGTTCTGTCCCCTCCTTTCACTTCAACATTCAAAATTCAGGAATTGTATTTGCCATTTGTAACAAAGTACAAGTACAAGTACATTGGAATGCTTACACACCCCCTCTCCCTCATTCCCTCACGCAGTAGACGCTTCTGGAACACATTGCTACAAGAATTCTATTCACAACAAAATAAAAAGATGAACATAAAAGAACAATATAGCGATTGATGGGCGATACATATGTGCATGTGTTTATATTGTGCAAAAAGCTTCCCTGTGTGTGTGTGTGTGTGTGTGTGTGTGTGTGTGTGTGTGTGTGTGTGTGTGTGTGTGTGTGTGTGTGTGTGTGTGTGTGTGTGTGTGTGTGTGTGTGTGTGTGTGTGTGTGTGTGTGTGTGTGTGTGTGTGTGTGTGTGTGTGTGTGTGCATCTACAGCCTTGCGCTCACGGAGGACAGTGTCTGCTAGGCGGAGGCGGCGACGGCGGCGGCGGCTACACGTGTCTCTGTGCCCCGGGTTGGACCGGACGCGACTGCCGCGTCGCCGTCGGCGACTGCGCTCGGCACCGGTGTCGGAACGGAGCCACGTGCGTGGAGGGGCTTAGCGGATACAGGTGAGTCCTGGTTGGTTAACGTGGTCGTAGACCGTCCACCGTGTGTCGTTTTGGTCTCTCCTCCCGTTCTCAGAATCACGGTCACGATCAGGATCAGGATCAGAATGCCTTTATTGTCATTGCACAAGTGCAACGAAAGGACGGTATCGTCTTTATTGGTCACATACATGTACACACACACACACACACACACACACCTTGCTCAAGGGCAGTGCCTCGGCAGTGCCCGGGTTTTTCGGGGACTTGTACCGAAACCGCCCCCCTTTACACACAACAGCAGTTTAAATAATTGAAATCATAAAAATAAGCTACAATAAAAATATTTAGCTTTTTTTTAAATTGCCAAATTTAAAATTGCCAAATTTGAGGCATATCTATATATATACAGTATATATATATATATATATATATATATATATATATATATATATATACAGTATATATATATATATATATATATATACAGTATATATATATATATATATATATATATATATATATATATACACAGTGTGTGAGGAGAAATGACATGCAGCATGTGAAGTGTTAAACAAAAAAACAATCCTAAACCTTGTTGTCCTAGCTGCACCTGCCCCCTGGGCTACGCGGGGCCCCACTGCGAGGCCAGTGACTGCCTGGGGTCCCAGGGGCCGCTCTGCCCGGTCCTCCAGGTGACAGACGACTGCTCCGGTTCCCCTTGCGCCGAAGGAG
>CM051018.1:17802566-17810066 GCA_027704905.1 Muraenolepis orangiensis
TCATGGTGTGAAATCTGACTTCAGTGAGTCAGGACTAGAGACACGGCAGCGGTGATTGGTCCACTGCGTTGTCCCCCCACTGCCTTTGAGTTGAAGTAAGCCAACATTGCACTGGGAGTCCCATTCGGAGAGGGTGACTGTAAATGTGACATTCCTTCATGCAACATTAACCTCTGAGTGGATTGCATGCACAATTGGTTATTAAACACTTCTGAAACACTTTAGCTGTCCATTAACCAGTCAGGGAGAAATGTATGAGGGAGAGAGAAGAGCTGGAAGGTCATCAAATATGTTGATGATGTTTGTTTTTATTTCTCATCGGTTCCCATGACAAAGTGACTGTGCACTTTGTCTGTTACTTTACATATATTTTTTCTAGATGTAAAAAATATAATTGTATATAATTATAATTGTTATGTGATAACATGATATACAAACATTTTTTTGTTAGTTTGTTTTGCTTTAATTCCATTTGAAGTTAAAGGCAGTGTTTAACCAATTCTCAAGTTAAGATTTCCAGCATATGAGCAACAGTTACATTTGGATTTGTAATTCATGTGGTGTTGGTATTCATTTGTCAAAATGTGAGTTTCAAACACAATGCTTAAAACTCATGTGGTATCATTGACATGGAGTACTGTAATAAAGTGGCATATTCGGTGTGTATATGTCAATAGTTTGAATTGGCGTTATAGGTGTACAACAGAATGACCATGACCACATGACCAACTGTCGTAGGTTTGGCATTTGCAATGACGTATTTTGCTATTGTTTTTGTAAATTAAACAATCAAACAAATACTGTAGTATAGACAAACATATATGTGTATACCATGCTTGGTTCGTTCTGTTTACTGCATCTTTGCATTTCCACATATACGTGAACATTGTGATTTAATGTAATTTAACATGTGTGTTTCGGTTCCGGTGTCAGAGGGAACGATTGCATGACTCAATGTGAAAAAACCTAAGGTCACTACTAAAGTACACTCACAATGAAACACGTGTCCAGTTGTGATAAAACTGGTTACTTCAAACTGTTTTTAAAATAAAAACATTGACACAAAACGAATCATGCTGATGTTCACATCCCACCAGCCAATATTACAAATATTTTAGTTTTGTTAGTTTCATGGCAAAATAATTCAGCTACCCACAAAATGAACTCTTCAACAATTGCTGCTTTCACATGAAATGCTATAGCCTTCTTTTGAGTGATTTAATGAATCATTGAAACCCTGGAATACCGTTTTATTTACAGTTTAACAAACTCAGTCTTTGTTTTTTATGAATAATTTGTGTGTATTTTTTACAGATTGACTTTCATGCAATGGAATGTAAAAAACATTTGACATTATAAGGGCCTATTTATTATGCTCTTTAGAATGATACATAAAACGGTGGATATTGTGTTGCAACTCTTTCTCAGCTAGTTAACTTACTATCATGGTTAGCCATTAGGTTTAGTCCACCTGGCAACCTATACCTCGCGTGGCTAACCTTTAGCTACTCTGGCTAACCTTTAGCTTTAGCCAGTATGGCTAGCATGTGACTTCAACTAGCCTGGCTTACCTTTACCTTTAGCTAGCATGGCTGACATTTAACTTCAGCTAGCCTGACAAACCTTTGGCAAATACAACTAAATACTACACATTTGCATAGGTTCAAGGCCTCTCTCGCGTTAGGTATATGAAGAGGAGGATTATAAATCTCAAAACGCAATTAACTTTGGTGCTTTGAATGAAAATATTTACTCGCCAAGCCCAGACATCATTCATCGGGTCCGGCAAGGGGCCTGACGGCTGTTTTCATCTGAGCGGTTATTACATAGTAGTTCATGTTGTCCAATCAATAACCGGAACTTCATTACCCCTCCTGCACTTATGCTCGACACGCGTCACCGTGAGCGATGCTGAGCGTTTTCTTATGTAAATGAAAAACAACCTGCAGTGAGATGATCTCACCACGTCACTGCCCAAGGACACACTGTCACAAAACACTGTTTATTATTATTATTATTATTGTTATTATTTTCATAATGGATGTTTCTGGTAACCGGACGTGGCATTCCAATAATCTTGTTTGCTCAAATCGCCCTTTTCTGTCAATTGTGATCTCGTTTGAGGTGTCGTTAAACACTGTTTAACGTTCTTGGTGGGTGGTTGCGGCGGTTGCAAGCTGCTGACATTAAAATGATGAAGTGTTGGATTGAATTGAAACACATGTTTTTGGTTTCATTTTAAGTTAACAGGATGAACTATAACCGTGAAGATTGGAGGATTATGACTTACTAAAAAAAACATTGAATAAAAAAAGTATTATAGCCTATTTAAAAAAAGTCAAAAAGTCAAACATGATGTCACACAAGCATGTAATATGAATGCATACAGTTGGTGCGTTACAAAATCGAATTTACAAAAAAACTGCTTCATGCCACTTTTATTGTTCACATTGATTCTGCAAGAATTTTTTTTTTACAACCAAAAACTCATTATTTCATAATTATCCTTTGGTCAATATTCGACGAGTCAGCCATTGTAGTGTTAACATGTTTTGCTGCGTGTTCACAGTAGGGAAAAACATGCGTAACATTTTTTTCCATTTCCCGTTTCACCAATTTTCCAATTAGGACGTAAGTGCAGTCATCCAATTAGTGTTTGCAGCGCAGCATAAGTGCATAAGTCATTGTGTAAGTGCTGCAGCGTCATAAAGCACAAGCTTAGCGCTAAGTCGTTACATATACTTTGATTATGTTCTCATTTGTGTATAACCTGTTGATTTTGAACGATTGCTCTGATGACCGTTATTGCTGTGATATTGCTATGGTCACAGACCCACAACGGGGAGGGGCTTCAATAGATGAGGTGTGTGTGTGTGGGGGGGGGGGGTGGCTCGATATGGTGTAGGGGGGGGGGGAGGGCCTTGGTGTATAGTGCACTATACTGAGTTTACCATTTCGTAGCGCTGTCCAAAATGTATAGTGTTGAATTATTATACCTCATTATCGTGCACTCATTATATCCTCCAATGCATTGTGAAAAGTAGCAAGCAACATACCCTGCATAGATCTGGCGCTTTTCAATGATGTGACGACCACCGTGTCATTAGCGACTACTCCAGTAGGGTCCGAAAGTGTTCTGTTTTTCTTTTCATTTTGTCCTCTACATTGAACTCCTTTATGTGAGGAGGGAAGGGGAATGAGTGAATAAGTTGAATGATTTCAGACACAGCCTCTGAGTCTCTGATCTCTTGGGGAAGAGAGTTCCAGGGCCCTGGGAGAACACTCTGTCCCCGAAACTGCAAAGGTTGGACTTGGAAGGGGGGCGGGGGGTGGGTGGTGGAAAGGAGGCCGGCTGAGTTAGTTCTGAAGGGACCCAGTGGGTTGGTAGGGGGAGAGGAGGTCTGCCCGATATGAGGACGGGGGAGGGTAGCATTTGGTGAAGGGCTTTGTAGGTTGGGGACCAGGATTTAGTAGTCAACCTGGTGGGAGACAGCCGGTGTGTGTGTGTGTGTGGTCTTATAGAACTGGGGTGATGTGATGCCAGGACTTGGGTGTGGGTTTAGCAGTCTGGTGGAATGAGCTCTGGACCGGTTGGAGTGTTATTGATGGAGCTAGCGCTGATGCTAGTACTGATGCTGCTGTATGGTTCTGAGTTTCCATGAAATTAAGATATTTTGCGACGGCAGTGGAAGGAGGATTTGGCAGAAGACGGAGCTCGAGGAAGCGGAAAGGGTCTATAATGTTGTCATTTGTGTAAAAAAAATGACACTTTACATGAATACATCCATGCATAAACATATATATATATCAACATATTACTGTATGTGCAGGTGTGTTTGTGTGTGTATATGTATGTTTGTGTGTGTGTGTGTGTGTGTGTGTGTGTGCATATGCATGTCTTTGTTTGTGTGTGTGTGTATATGCATGTCTGTGTGTTTGTGTGTGTGTGTATATGCATGTTTGTATATGCATGTCTGTGTGTGTGTGTGTGTGTGCATATGCATGTCTGTCTGTGTGTTTGTGTGTGTATATGCATTACTGTACTGCATGCGTTGCTGTACGTTGTACATGTGTGGGTGGACATCCAACGCACACACATACAACGGATGCGATGGTCTGTGTCTGTGTGGCACGGGGACGGTTCTCCTCTCCAGCAAGAGCGCGTGCACGTGGACTTGGGAAAAATGAAATCCCAGCATCTTGCCAGTTTGATGTCATAAATCAGCACGGCAATGACTGTCTCTGATTAACCATGATTAAATGACCCACCGAGTCGCATCCACATGTGTCTGGCCCGGGCTCGCCAAGTCAATACGAGCTGGTGTCAAAAAAAAGAAAAGAAGAGAAAAGGGGAAAAGAAAGCTGATGATCTTAATTAGCCGTGGAACTAAGCCAAGCCAGAGAAATTCAATAAGGAGGTTTTTTTTTTTTTTAAATGTATATATATATTTTTGTTTGTTTATTAGTGTGCCCACGCCCTGGGCGGACTGCATGGTTTTTAGAGGGCCGCTTTGTCCAGTGAATGTGAACGAGTGTCAGTCAACTCCGTGTGTCAACAGGGGGGGGGGGGGGGGGTCTGTGCCCTTTACCGATGCCTCTGTTTCGGAGGGCAGGTGGCGAGACACACTGGGCTCCTCCTTGTGTGTGTGCGTCATCTGGTTACACGCTCAACTGCATGAATTCCCCGATTTATTTTCCCCCACTTTTACGGAAATCTTTATTTATCTTTGGTGCTTTTTTTATGATTTATAACGGCAACAACGTGAATAATAGTGGCTTTGTATTTATCGGTAGCCACTTTTTAGTATTGCCTTTTTGTTTAATCTAAATCTAAATCTGGGGGATCTTGAATCCTCTGTATTGGTTACATACATGTACACACACAGTGGAATGTGTTCCTCTGTATTAAACCCATCATAGTATTAAGAGCAGTGGGCAGGGGGGGGGGGGAGCAGTGTAGGAGGTCTGGTGCTTTGCTCAAGGGCACCTCTGCAGTGCCCAGGTGTTTTCGGGGACTTGAACCAGCGACCTTCGGTTTTCCCCCCCAAGTCCCGACTGAGAGTGCGCTATCCTGCCGCCCATGATCCCGGGGTTTTGATTCATCCGTACGTAACGCTTCCAATTTCGCTCCTGTACCCATCACATTTACAAATATTTACGATGTCCTCCTATCATCCGGGTGCGATTTCGCGATTTGCATACTAAAATGCTTAATTAACGCCATCGCTCGGTGGAGAGCCACTTGTGTCATTACGGGTGGGAGCGTGGTCATAAATACCTCGCTTTTATTTTTCATTTTTTTCCCCCCCCTACTGATTTCTTGCTTCGGCTGACGGCCCTTTGCCTGCCTTACGAGACACATATACCTCTGATTAAACCTTGATTGCGGCGCGGAGGAGTGTTATACATTATTAATGAAGTCAGGATAATTGTCAAATTTTATGATATGGAGAGAGGTTGGAAATTGGTTCCACGGTCAGTTTGAGAAATGATGAGAATTTGACCTGCGCTGATGGTGGCGATCGCTGCACATTAGTCACGGACTCCCTGCAAACCCAGCCTGTGACAGCGCTAATGATAGCCATTTTGTAGCGTGACCGTGCAGCGGGATACATTTATGGCGGGATGTTAATATCACACATATACAGGGGAACAGAGCTCCCTCTTTTTCACTTTGCGGCAACTAACCTTTTTTTGCAATTTGTTTTAAAAATATATAACCCAAACATATACGACACTATGTATATATATATACTGTGTGTGTATATATATATATATATATACACACATAAATTCATAGTTAAAAAATGCAACCAAAAAAACGAATGACAAGAATACAGCAGCGGTTAACTAGGTCATAATAATGTATTTCTTAGTGTGTGTTTTTTTTAATTTTTTATTTGAAGTATTTGTGTTTCCTTTGTGGACAACGGTAATGTAAATATGGATCTTTATTTAATTTTTTGTTGCGAGAATAATTTGACGCTAGATGAGTGTGTGTGTGTATTTGTGTTTGTGAAGCCATCAGCCCCTGCTATTGGCCATTAGTCACATCGGTGTGTCTCTGATGGGACTCCTCTCCTCCCCTCCCCTCCTCGTTCTGTAGGGTTTGAGGGGCTGAACTGTGACGCCGACCATGATGAATGTACCCATGGATACTGCAGCAATAATGCTACATGTATTGACCTGGTTGCAGACTATGAATGCATTTGCCCTTTGGGATTCACTGGTAAGATGTTGTCGTCATCCCTTTTTTCCTTCACGAGAGAGGGAGCTAAGTATGTATGTATGTATGTATGCCTTTATATATATATATGTGTGTGTGTGTGTGTGTGTGTGTGTGTGTACTGTAGATAACTGTCTACAAAATATAAAGCAGAGTCATCAAATATACAGCAGTAGCAGTCGGAAGTCCAAAAAACATGTAGATTGTTAAAAGTGTGCGTCCTATGTTGTATGTAATAGAGACAGGTAGTGCGTTTACAAACAATAAATAAAGCAACGTGTGTTTGGGTGTAGATTGCAGCAAATCTGTTCCGTGTTTCATTTAACAATTCTCTATACAAGAAAGGCCTTTGGACCCTTTCATTCCACCGCTTTGATGTGCTTTGCCTCTCTCTTTCCTTTCCTCCTTTCTTCTTCTCCTCCTTCTTCTTCTTCTTCTGCTTGCTTTGCTTTCTTCCCCACATGTCAGATAAAAACTGCTCAACCGACGTGGGGGCCTGCCTCTCAGATGAAGCAAGGTGCCAGCAAGGTGGAACCTGCTACCAGACGACCACTGGACAGCCAGGCTGTGTTTGTGCCTCAGGTATCCCCCCCCCCCCCCCCACACACACACGCACACGCACACGCACGCACGCACACACACGCACACACACACACCCTGCTCTCTAATCTTTGAAACACAAAGCACACACAGTATCACAGGATCATT
Source organism: Muraenolepis orangiensis (assembly GCA_027704905.1). NCBI lineage: Eukaryota > Metazoa > Chordata > Actinopteri > Gadiformes > Muraenolepididae > Muraenolepis > Muraenolepis orangiensis. The sequence goes on from CM051018.1 coordinate 17,809,501, forward strand.
ATGTCGAGTTAAAAGTGCACTTTAAGATCACTTTTGTCGGTCGGTTTCATGGCCAAGCTTTTTGTTCATTTGATCCTCGGACTTGCCTTTAATTATTTTTTATTGTTGTTGAAGGAAGAATGTGTTTTTGTTTAGTTTTGTGTGTGAATAATACCAATGCTGTTTTTATCGTGGTGCCCACAGGGTGACTCATGGGCTTTTAGACATTTATTTCCACATTCATTTCACAAGCATGTAAAACATATTCGCCTTATTGATCGCATTGAGTGGCCAATATTACCGGAACGGTTTCAACCTCGGGTTCAAAACAACATTCGGGCGCACATTCAACAAATCCACAACCTTGGTGTATTATCACAATAACCATAAAAAAATCAAATAAAAACACAACCAAAAACCATTCCAACTCTTTTGGGTTGAAGACTGTTCTTCCCTCCTCCATCGCTCTGTTCCCGAGTCCAGTCATGCCTTCAGCAACACAATAAAATATGTAAATCGTCAGATAAAAGCAAGATGATGTAATGCCAGTGAAAAAAAGGACAAGCTACGCTCTCCCCCAGCACATA
>CM051018.1:17812566-17835066 GCA_027704905.1 Muraenolepis orangiensis
ATTATTTCATACTGCGGGAGGGAATGGGGGAGTAAGCGTTCCATTGTACCATTGTTGCAAATGGCAAATAGAACTCTTGTACCTTGAACCTCCATGAATGTCCGTGATACAATGGTTTAACCAAACATGTTTCCCTTCCTTCCTTCCCTTCCTTCCCAGGGACTCGATGCGAGGTGGAGGTGGACGAGTGTTTGAGTCAGCCCTGTCAGAACGGCGGCTCCTGCTCCGATGGACTGAACTCATTCAGCTGCCAGTGTCCTTCTGGGATCACAGGTGTGATCCTCACCTCTCACAGCCCACACCGTGGGGGGGGGAAGGGGAAGGGGGGGGGGGGGGGTTCTCTACATGCAGTCAACAGCACAGGCATCAAGCCTGTCATGGCCTCGAGAGTTCCATAGAAAAACCGGCACGCTGTCCACGTCCGTGTGTCCTACAGGCATCAGAAAGTCAAAACCCAGCGAACGTGGGAGGGCAGGAAGGAACAAAGGCAGCCGGCGTATCCGGCCCAAGCCGTCCGATCTCTCTCTCTCTCTCTCTCTCTCTCTCTCTCTCTCTCTCTCTCTCTCTCCTCTCTCTCTCTCTCTCTCTCTCTCTCTCTCTCTCTCTCTCTCTCTCTCTCTCTCTCTCTCTCTCTCTCTCTCTCTCTCTCTCTCTCTCTCTCTCTCTCTCTCTCTCTCTCATATCAAGTTTTTGTTGACATCCTTTGGCCTGTAGCTTTAGCCGAGCAGTTTTTGGTGCTTTTTTTAGTGTTTCTTTCTCTTTTTTTGTGTGTGGATCCTTGCCAACAATCTCTACATTTATATCGGGTTGGATCGAAGGTAAACGATGAGATCGATTAAAACGATATTAAAACAACGACGGATACCGGCCAACCGAGGAAATAAAGAACAATGATCTAATAATGGAGAAGAGACGGCTTCATTGTGATGCATTAGAGCCGCCCGGGGGTTGGCCAGAGTTGGCCCCCCCCAACCCCCAACCCCCCCCCCCCCCCCCCCCCCCGCCCACGACTCGCCTGCCAACATCTATAAGCCGCCGGGTGACTATGGGTGGTGCCAAACTGGACTGGCAAGTGGGATCCAGGATATAAACAAAAGTGAGAGAGACGCCGACCTACCTCGACCCCCCTCCTCCCCCCCCCCCCCCCCCCCCCCCCCCTTCAAAACAAACATGTTATGAGCGCGATGTAACACAGCCGTGTCACCTGCCAAAGAGAGAGGGGTCAAAGGTCGGGGGGAAGCAAATTAGCTCCCTTGAAAAATGTGATTACTACTCTACTGGTCGGCCGTGTACGCAAACTCACACACACACACGCGGCCTTCTCCCCCTTTTCTTTCCGTCAAGGCCGAAACGTGATTGAATGTAAACGTGTAGTAGTAGTAGTACAGTAGACCTTGTAATCATTATTCTGTTCGCTGTGTGTCTTGCAGGGGAACACTGTGAGGTGAAGGCTGGCGGGTGTGCTTCCTCTCCCTGCCTGCGTAGCGGCGCCACATGTGTGGACCTGGCTCACGGCTACCGCTGTGTCTGCTCGCCTGGCTTCACCGGTCGGTCCCGTCCATCGCTTCTGATCTTTACTTGAATCAACAAACCACATTCTTTATTGTATAGAGAGAGAGAGAGAGAGAGAGAGAGAGAGAGAGAGAGAGAGAGAGAGAGAGAGAGAGAGAGAGAGAGAGAGAGAGAGAGAGAGAGAGAGAGAGAGAGAGAGAGAGAGAGAGAGAGAGAGAGAGAGAGAGAGAGAGAGAGAGAGAGAGAGAGAGAGAGAGAGAGAGTCTGTATGTTAAGCCTGTTGTTAAGCATTCTCTCTCTCTCTCTCTCTCTCGTGTTCGTGTGTCTCAGGTGCTGAATGCGACCTTGACATTGACGAGTGCTCCTCTTCTCCCTGCAAGAACGGAGGCTCTTGCATTGACCAGCCTGGTAATTACCTGTGCCATTGTGTGGCTCCCTTTAAAGGTAATGAGCATGGAGGGACTTGGGGACCAAAAAAAGCAAAGTAATTAACTTTACATACCGCCACTTTCACCCGCGTGTGCACTGCTCTTACACACACACACACACACACACACACACACACACACACACACACACCACACCCCAAAATGACTGCTCCGCTTTTAATTGCTCCCAGGATTCAAAGGAAGCGGAATTGTTTTTTTTCTTGGGGACTAATTGGTCAATATTTGCGACGCCGATGCAAAGCACATCTAAGCACAACTTCACTTTTGACTTCAGCGATTCGGTTGATTTGAACAACAAAAATTCACACATTTTTTGGGGTTGAAAAAATACTTTATATTTCTTTTAAACAGGGTGGAACATATTCCGCTTCGGATACATTCACCCGCGTAGGCTGTAGTTAGCTTGAAACAGTATCCCGCGCGTCTCTTGGTTTCGTACGAGCAGCTGTCTCACCGTCCGCGGTTCTTCCCCATCTGACATCTTACTCACGGATTGGACCCGGGCCCAAACACTTCCCCCCCTGTGCGCTGATTGACACCCTGATGTCCCAACAATTGGGGCCGGAGAGGAGAGGAGAGGAGAGCTGGGCTCCCTCCCGCAGAGGCCGGTGGGTGCCATGCATGCATGGCCTACACTCCTGTAAATAACAGACCCCCCCCCCGCTATGGTTTCTATGTGTTCCGGAGACGAGAGAGAGAGAGAGAGAGAGAGAGAGAGAGAGAGAGAGAAGAGAGAGAGAGAGAGAGAGAGAGAGAGAGAGAGAGAGAGAGAGAGAGAGAGAGAGGAGAGAGAGAGAGAGAGAGAGAGAGAGAGAGAGAGAGAGAGAGAGAGAGAGAGAGAGAGAGAGAGAGAGAGAGAGAGAGAGAGAGAGAGAGAGAGAGAGAGAGAGAGAGAGGAGCGAGCGAGCGCCGTCTCGAAATAACGGCCGGGAGACGGGAGACGAGCCGTGGCTCGTGACGGGAGCATGTGTGCGGGGGAGTGACAGGGGGGTCGAGGGGTCCCCGCTATAAATGAAGGACGGGCTGTTGTTAAAATTTAAAATACATTCTTATAGCTGAGCGGGTATAGTGCAGCTACGACCATTAGGAACCAAACGATTCTCCGGCGGATGGCCTCTGTGGGAGTGCAGATGTAACCATGCGTGCTGCTATCACACAATAGCCGCGTGTGTGTGTGTGTGTGTGTGTGTGTGTGTGTGTGTTTTTTAGTTCAGAGTTAAGTCGCGGTTGGCACCACAGCACTTGTGTCTTGTGGCGCCTCGGCGTGTTGCGGTGGCGTCACCCTGCCGCTGTCGTCTTTCCGGCAGTAACCTTGACGCTTATTTCCGACGCTTGCTGTCCGGTGTTCCACTAAAACTTATGATAAGCCCTAGGCGACGGGTCCCTTTGTAATGCACGCTTCCGACACGGCTGTTGAGGTTCTGTACATTGCGCTGCGCTGCGTTGCTCTGCTCGGTGCCGTCCGATCGGCCTGATTTATGGTGTGTCGCTTCGTATAAAATAAAAACCCTGGATACTGCATTCAGATCAATTTTTTTTCCCTCCAGTTTAGTTCAGTGAAAAACATACACATACAACATTGCTCTGTAATGCGTGCAGAATATGACGGCGCTTGAGTCATACTCACTAATGTGTCATTAAAGTCATCTCGTTAAATTACACCGGATAACGAGGGAATCCATATATATATAGTGTTCAAATGTCAATTAAATGAAGCGTGTGTGTGTGTGTGTGTGTGTGCCTTAGTCATCGGGCACATAATGACATGATGTTATGACTATGGTCTTCATATAGTCCTTTCATACGTGCAACATTCAACGTGCAATGTTGGGCCCAATACACTCTTCACATGCCTCATAAAAGCGTGCTCTCAACATGCTCATAATCTAATCTTCACACGCACTTATCCTGCATTTTCGACACACGCCAAACACACCCCTCGGCTCTGTCACGAGTGCCCTCATAACACACACACACACACACGCTCTCATCCTACTTTTAACAAAAGTGCATTAAACGTCTGTAATTAGTTCGCGAATTGTAACGTTGGAGGGCTGAACATTATTGTATTGGTGATGCATGAAATGCACTCCTGACTTCTGGTGACGAGTTGTTCTCTGACCTTCTCCTTTGTTAAAACACACTATTAACGAAGTCGCTTTGGATAAAAGCGTCTGCTAAATGACTTTAATGTAATGTATTGATGCTGCTGCACTACTGCTGCGCTTTAAATGCTTTTAAAATGTTTTTTTTATTGTTATTTTCATTGTGTACAGTATGGTTATAGTGTAGTGTTGTACAGTATAAGTAAAGTATATAGTATATAGTAGTATTAAATTGTAGGAAATCCATACTGCGGGAGGGAATTGGGAGTAAGCATCCATTCCATTGTACTGTTTTTATTGCAAATGGCATATAATAAAAAAGCATCTTGAATCTTGATTTGAAATAATAATAATATTAATACATTTGAGATGAAATGTAGGTGAGATAAAATGCAGGTGTGCATTGGGGGTCTAAACCCCCTCCCTGTTCCAGGTCCTGACTGTGAGTTCCTGCCCTGCGAAGCCGCCAACCCGTGCGATAACGGCGGCACGTGCGTGGCGGAGCCCGACCTCCGGCGCTACCCCCCGGGCTTCCGCTGCCTCTGTGGCCTCGGCCACTCGGGGCCCCGCTGTGAGGGCCCCCGGGGCGGCGAGTGCCGCTCCCAGCCGTGCCTCAACGACGGCTTCTGCTACCACGGTAAATCTTAGATCTTAAAACCTGGAGGATTTTGAATCCTCTTCAATTTGGTCACACACATACACACAGCAAAAGCACACACACTCTCACACACACACACACACACACACACCACACACACACACACACACAATGAAATGTGTTTCTCTGCATTAAACCTATCCTAGTATAAGGAAGCAGTTGGGGGGGCAGCTATTGTATATACAGCTGCCTGGGGGAGCAGTGTATAGGGGGGGGGGGGGTTGGGGTCTGGTGCCTTGCTCAAGGGCACCTCTGCAGTGCCCAGGAGGCGAACTGGCACCTTTTTCCAAGTACCAGTTCTGACTTTGTACTCGGGGTCCGTGTTGAGGACTTGCAGACTGCGGACCCTTTCGGTTCCCAAGCCAAGTCCCCAACCGGCTGAGCTACTGCTGGCCCTACAAAGCGATGTGGCGTTTAAGACGACACACACACACACACACACACACACACACACACACACACACACACACACACACACACACACACACACACACACACACACACACACACACACACACACACGCACACACTCTGGCGACACTTACGCGAAGAAGAACATGCATGGGGAGGAGGAGGGGGTGGGGGTTTCTCCTGGCACACAAATTCTCTTGATTCGTGTGCCAGGCGCCCGCTTTTTCATGGGGGTCAGCGGTGGAGCTAATGAGGATTAGCACCGTAGCACATCCTCATCCTCAGCCGCCCCCAGCCGCTAGGAGCCTCGATTAGTTCCCTAGCATGACGAGAGAGAGAGAGAGAGAGAGAGAGAGAGAGAGAGAGAGAGAGAGAGAGAGAGAGAGAGAGAGAGAGAGAGAGAGAGAGAGAGAGAGAGAGAGAGAGAGAGAGAGAGAGAGAGAGAGAGAGAGAGAGAGAGAGAGAGAGAGAGAGAGAGAGAGAGAGCGCGAAAAGAATCACGCATTAATTCTGCGGCTGTAATATGAATGGATGATAAATGACATATTTAATAGTAAAAAAATAAAAATAAATAAGTTTGCTTCTTCCCCTCCCCCCCCCCCCTGCTGTATGATGTATCCCATGTATAACATTAGTGATTATACAATGCACTTCCGAGAAGAACATTATTCGTCGTATTTACATATTCCGTGTGAGGTGCAGATGCGTCGCGCACACCGCGATCGCCATACAGTTGTTTGTTTACTGCGATTGGCCTATTTGCAATTTTTGTTTTCTCTTGGCGACGGATGATTTAGACTAACACTGACCTCCCCCCCCCCCCCCCCCCACCCCCCCCTCAAACTAAGAGAACCAACAAGAAGACACTTAGCATCTTGTCTATAACCACCGCACCTCAGCCAGGTGTGTGTGTGTGCGTGTGCGTGCGTGCGTGTGCGCGCGTGCGTGCAGGGCCTCAGGTGAATCTCCCCCCACCCCGGGTCGAGCCAGGTGTGGTGGGCCTTTTTATACACGAGAACGGTAACACAACCCCAACCGGCCTGTGGTGCTCAACCAGGGGAGCCCAGCCGCTGAGCCCAGCCACCAGGGAGGGAGGGAGAGAGGGAGGGAGAGAGAGAGAGAGAGAGGAGAGAGCGAGAGAGAGCGAGAGAGAGAGAGAGAGAGAGAGCCACAGCCACAGCGGTGGGGATGAGTAATGCCGCTGCCACCCAGGCACCCGGAGCGTTTAATGAGAGTAATAGCAACTACACACGGCAAGACAGAGTGACAGCATAGATTACGTGGTAAATCTTTGGGATAATGAAGAATCCTGGGACCCCTCGTTGGGGACGGGGGGGGGGGGGGGGGCGGTGGCGGGGGGGACGGACGTAATAAATTCACTCCTGTAAGGACCGCAATTACCTCTGTCACTGGCTGGCTTGTGTGTACCACCACCACCGCTGCTGCCACCGCCGCCGCCTCCACCACCTCCACCACCTCCTCCACCACCAACTCCCGTCCACACACACGCACACCACACACACACACACACGCACGCGCACACACACACACACACCACCACACCACACACACACACACACGCGCACACACACATGCACACACAGAGAGACTTGTGTGCCTACATACTCCCCGTTGTGTGAGCGTCAGAGAGAATGCGTCTCTCTTTACCGGCATTAGGACTGCATGCAGGGGGGGGGGCTGAGGCTGGAGGGGGGGGGGGCCCTCAGTCACGGGGGGGGGGATTCCAACTTCTGAGTGCACTGGGAGGGTGAGTTTGGTGGTGCCGTTTTGAATAAAATATAAGCGATTTTGCTTGTGTTTTTAGAGCCCTGTTTTAGAGCCATGTATACGGTGGAGTGTGTCACACAGCCTCCCTGCTGCTGGGCCACCTTATGAGTTGCGGGGTTACGGTTGTCATAAAGAAAATGCTGACTATGGGGAAAAAGTCCCCCAACAAAAAAAAAGAGAAGAAAAGCAGAGATTAAACACAGATTTGTGCAAACGTGTTTTTAATATATCTATTTTTTTTTTTTTTTAAACCTTTCACAATGCACGCTTGCATGGGGGGGAATGTACAGTATACTATGTCCATGTAAAAAAAAAAAAAAAGCAAGTAAATGTCTATTAAAAACAGATGAATCAGCATTTGGCGTTTATGGAAGGAGTATTAACGTTTGCGAGAATGGATTTCATACACAAATTGTATTATAGTGTAACCCGCGTGCTGTGACCCGTGTGTGTTCCCCCCCCCTTTCAGCGGTGGATGGATTTTACTGCCTGTGCAGCCCCGGCTACGTCGGATTGAGATGCGAACACGACGTTGATGATTGTGTAAGCAACTCCTGCAGCAACAACTCATTATGCAGGGACCTGCACTTGGTAAGCACACGCCCGGGCCCCTGTGCTCGCTCTCTCTCTCTCTTCCTCTCGCTGTGTCTCTCTCTCTCTCTCTCTCTCTCCCTCTCTCTCTCTCTCTCTCTCTCGCTGTGTCTCTCTCTCTCTCTCTCTCTCTCTCTCTCTCTCTCTCTCTCTCTCTCTCTCTCTCTCTCTCTCTCTCTCTCTCTCTCTCTCTCTGGCCCCTGGGCTATTGGCATGATTGGAGTGACTGGACATTTTTAAGGTGAACAAAAAAATAACAAGGCCCAGGTTAATGGATGCAGACAGGAGGCTATGAATTCAGAAAAGCGAAAGGACGAGTGGTCTCTTAATACCGACTAACAGCGGCAACAAATCACCGGTCGCTAAATAGACTGTGTGGTGACATGGCAAAGCTTCACACACACATACACACGCACGCGCACACACACACACACACACAGAGGAGTTGTGAGCCATCTGAAATTATACTTCTGTACGCTGATGTTTATATCATCGGTATACGATATTTTTAGGACAATATTATCGTCAACACCATCCAAATCGAAATTAGGAGGATTGGTGACATACATACAGGACATGTCTCACTGCATTTAACCCATCCTAGTATTAGGAACAGGGGGCAGCTATTTGATATACAGCGGTCTGGGGACCAGTGTATGTAACTCATGGCCCCCTGGTGGGATCTCAACCGCAACGACTTAACTAACCGACTTACTAACTAACTCTCCCTACAGCCTTCGGCCAACATTGTTCAACCATTACATCTTTCAATTCATACATAAAGTAAAGGACGAAATCATGTGGATCATGGGTGATGGAGGTCAAATATAACTGATTTTGTTGTGCGTTTCCCGCCGCCGTGTTAAATAGTTAGAACCGTCACAAAGTCGGGGCGTTTTCGGAAGGGGGTGATGGGGAAATCGGGCTCAATATCTGAGCCACTTATCCCGTATGTTGCGCTGCGGGGGGTTTGCCATCCGGACGGTTCATCCGAAATAATAACACTTCTGTATACTGATGCTTGTGTCCACCGTGGACCTACAGTCAATTTGGATACATGCAGATAGATATATATATATATATATCTATATATATAGATATATATGGTGTACAACGTTATACAAACACCACCCTATGTTCAGGAGGTTATTCAGAAGATCAATTCTGTCTGACACTAATATTATATTTCCATATTCCGTATGAAAACGTTTTCACTCAGTAGAGAGGGATGGTTTGGCACACTTTCAACCAAAGAATTTAGGACATTTCCTACAGACATATTCTGTCTTTTCTAAAGCCGAATTCATTCATTTGTAAAGTTTATATTTTCCACAGTGGGTTTAGGTAAATATAAATAAATATATGGCCTGTGAAGCTCCTCTGAGACTCAAAAGCTAAATGTACTTGACTTGACGACGTGGTATCCGGAATAGAAGAGCCAAGGCCAGTCCTGCCGGTGTGATTGGAGAGGAGCCTATTTCATATCGACTGTTGCTTTTCGTCTTCACTATTAGTGGATTTATGTATGTGTATATATATATATATTTATTTATTTTTTAAATGATTTTGACAAAGACAAAGCAATTCAAGGCTAATCATACGCATGAAAGTTTTTGGCGCGGATTGTTTATCACGGATTATTGTATTTTCTTTTCCTCCCACAGAAGATGTTGTTGGGTGTAGTCTCACTTAGTCCACAATACTCGAGATAAACCAGATGCTCTCATACAGTATATTTCCCAAGGCGGTTATCTGTAGATGGGCCATATTTATATTTAAAATGATGCCTCGATCGTCCCCTCGTTCCATCAAAAGGCGTCATGTGTTTTTTATTTATTTATTTTATCTACATGTCAAGCTTAATGGAAACACGCTGCTTACAGCCCTTCATTGGATGAACAATATGTCGCTTTATTTTGGAGAACTGCACGCTCTCCCCCCCCCCCTGAAGGTGACTTAGCAGCAACAAAAATTAGATTATATTCCAGCGCCGGCGTAGGAACTGGAGTATCTACCCGGAGGTATCTCATTTATCATGCCACTCCCCCCTCCACCACCTCCCCTCCACCACCACCAAAACAACCTCCAGTGTACAAATTATATCAGATACTATTTGAATGCGTCCGCCCTCCAGCATGTAAAACAAAACAAAAAATTAACGGAATTAGCGGACATCCCATCATCGTTTTTTTTCCATCAATAGTTTAGGATGGAAATGTGTGTGTGTGTGTGTGTGTGTGTGTGTGTTGGCAATTAGCACCGCTGACCATGCCCCGCCCCCATGACCATGCCCCCCCCCCCCCCCCCGCAAAAGAATGGACGGTGAAAAACACACACAAACGCAAAATCAGCGTCCATGCCAGGATGAGTTATTGGAACGTGAAATGTTTCTGGTGGTGCACTATTATAAGGGTAAGTTGTCAGCTCCTCGGCTAAGGACACTGTGTGTGTGTGTGTGTGTGTGTGTGTGTGTGTGTGTGTGTGTGTGTGTGTGTGTGTGTGTGTGTGTGTGTGTGTGTGTGTGTGTGTGTGTGTGTGTGTGTGTGTGTGTGTGTGTGTGTGTGTGTGTGTGTGTGTGTGAAACTCCTTATATATTTAAATATATTTAAATGAGGATAGTGGGTGGTCTCCCCCTATGCGTTTCATGCCATCTTTCATTTAAATAATCGTCTGGGATTCAATTAAAAAGCAGGCCAAGGTGTACGTCGGTCTTTCAAATATTTGCGCGTTGAAAAGGAATATATTATATTATATTAACCGTGCATTTTTCTTTTTTTTACACTGAGGCTAAATAGAAATTAAAATCCATGTTATGCAGCGGGTGAGAGGAGGAATAACGTGTACTAGGCTGCAAAGAGCAATATGGAATATAGGAGCCGCTTACAAAATCTGAAGGCAAGCCTGATTCTTTTCACACTTTATGAAGAGATTCTCACCGCGGAAATCCCTTTGAGTTGGGTTGGAGTTTAGGAAAATCCTCAACGATTCTTAGATATGTTTTTTCTACTTTGCCCAAATTCAATCAAGTACGTAACAATTTCAGCGCTGATTACATTTCAAACGGTATCAAATCTAAACGGGTTTAGCCGGACCCCTTAAGTCAAAGAGGTTCAGCCCAGGTTGCCGGGTGGAAGTGCCACTTAATAGTTTTGCTAAGTAATCCGGCTTTAACCGATGAATGAAGTGTGCGTGTCTAACCTGAGAAGAGGCCGCGGAGGATTTCTCACGAGCGTTGCCGTGAGTAACGTCTTCCACAACGCGTCTTCCACTGCATCATCATCATCATCATCATCATCATCCATCGTGCGTTGACTGATAGATTCGAGACTCGAGAGAGAGTGAGCGTTTATCCAGTGCGCGGTGAAACACTGGGTCGGTTCTGAGCGGTGAAATTGCCGTTTCGCTTTGCTACACACTCACAGGTGTGTGTGTGTGTGTGTGTGTGTGTGTGTGTGTGTGTGTGTGTGTGTGTGTGTGTGTGTGTGTGTGTGTGTGTGTGTGTGTGTGTGTGTGTGTGTGTGTGTGTGTGTGTGTGTGTGTGTGTGTGTGTGTGTGTGTGTGTGTGTGTGTGTGTGTGTGTGTGTGTTCATTCGCTCGCCGCACTGGTGGTCGAGTTGTCGCAAGTCACAGTGGAGTATATAAGTATACATTCACACCGGTATAGGATCATAATAATAATTATGATAATGATTGTGATTCATGGAGTGCTTTTTTCACCCTTGCACACAAAGTGCTTGGCACAGGGAGATGTAATAAGGCGTGGATAAGGCGACAAAGTTCTATCAGTTGTATAACTCTACACTTAGTTCATGTTATGGGTGGGGGGGGGGGGGGAGGGTTTGTATATGTTGGTTTGTTTTTAATTGTATTAAATTACAGTAAACTAGTAAAGGGCAGGGACAGGATACCGTAGTGGCTAGGGTAGCTAGCTACCCTAGGTCCCCCGGGGTTCGATTCCCCCTCCCGTCTGCAAACTAGCGAACCAACCTTGAGCGAAAGGTGCCTCACCTCCAGAGACCTGGCCGGCCTGCATCTGAATTGACTTTGTGCGTGGCTTTCTGATGCGCTGTGTGGCGGTGGTTTCATTCTCTCCTCTCTCTCTCTCTCTCTCCTCTCTCTCTCTCCTCTCTCCTCTCTCTCTCCCTCTCTCTCTCTCTCTCTCTCTCTCTCGGGCACAGGGTTACGAGTGCGAATGCCGGGCGGGCTGGGAGGGGCCGTCCTGCCAACAGGACGTGGACGAGTGCGCGTCGCAGCCGTGCCCCAACGACGCCACCTGCGTTGATCTCCTCGGCGGCTACGAGTAGGTTGCTGCTTTAGATGGCGACGTCGGGTGTTTGCGCATCACTTAATAAATGCAAAAGAAATACTGAAGGGAGGGGGGGGGGGAAGGGGGTGTTTGAGGGGGGGAGGGGGGGGAAGGAAGATGGCAAAATGTCCTGAGATAATGAATTGCAGGTGGCAGGTAAAACAGATGAGTCAATCAATGGCTCACAGCATGACGAGGTTCCGGGAAACCGTGACGACGAGGAGGAGGAGGAGGAGGAGGAGGAGGGGGGGGGGGGGAGAAGTCTGTTCTGTCTGCTTCAGCTAATGCCTCCCTTCCTCCCCCCCCCCCCCCCCCCCCTCCCCTGCTCCTCCCCCAACCTCTCCTCTCGCTCCGTCTCACCGGGGAGAGATAAAAACAGCTTCAGGTAGAAAAGTTGCGGTGTGGTGGTGGGTTGGGGGGGGGGGAAGGGAAGGGACGCATGCGGATCCGTGTCCCCGCTAGTCGGTTACCGACTGCCACCAAGTGGAACATTGGGCTTCCGCAGAGAGAGAGAGAGAGAGAGAGAGAGAGAGAGAGAGAGAGAGAGAGAGAGAGAGAGAGAGAGAGAGAGAGAGAGAGAGAGAGAGAGAGAGAGAGAGAGAGAGAGAGAGAGAGAGAGAGAGAGAGAGAGAGAGAGAGAGAGAGAGAGAGAGAGAGAGAGAGAGAGAGGAGAGAGAGAGAGAGAGAGAGAGAGAGGTCGACGTCACCGTGGAGACGGGGACGAGGCCTCCGTGGTCTGAGATATCAGACCACCGAACGCGCCCCCCATCCCCCCGCTCCCCGCCTGCCGGACTCGGATGACTGTTAAAGCTGCGCTTTAAACAAACAGCTAAACGCTGGCCCTTCCACCTGATTAGGGTTGGGGGGGGGGGAATGGCAAACTGTGATTAATGGTATAGAGTTTTTAATCACTGTGCTCCGTGAGGGGCGGGCTCGTCCAGTGGTTAGGGGCTTTGACTCGCAGCCAAGAGGTACCGGGTTTGAACGCTGATATCCACAGTCTACCTGGAGTCATCCTTGACTTAATCAGGAAGTTAGTTTTGATACAACCATTTGTTAATTAAGTGTATGTAAGTAGTTACAACGAAATAACATTTGGCCATTCTGTCCATGCATACACCTACCAACCATTGTAATGTCATAATATCTAATATAACAACCTCTTACTCTACTGCTTGTCTTTGTCCTCTGCTGCTGCTGCTGCTGCTGCTGCTGCTGCGGTGGTTGGTGTGTGTGCGTGTGCGTGGTTGCGGTTTGTGTGTGCGTGGTTGCGGTGTGTGTTTGTATGCGTGGACGTGTGTGTGTGTGTGTGTGTGTGTGTGTGTGTGTGTGTGTGTGTGTGTGTGTGTGTGTGTGTGTGTGTGTGTGTGTGTGTGTGTGTGTGTGTGTGTGTGTGTGTGTGTGTGTGTGTGTGTGTGTGCTGGTGCGGGTGTGTTCGTGTGTGTGCTGTCCGTGTGTGTGTGTGTGTGTGTGTGTGTGCACATGGTTGCGGGGTGTGTTTCTGTGTGTGGCTGCCATGTCCGTGTGTGTGTGTGGTTTCCATGTGAGTGGAAACGGTTGTGTTATGTGTGGTTGCGATATATATATATATATATATATATATATATATATTATTTTGATAGAGAGAGACCCTCCTCCCTCCATATATATATATATCTATCTATATATCTATCTATCTATCTATCTATCTATCTATCTATATATCTATCTACTATCTATATATCTATCTATATATCTATATATATCGCAACTCACATACACAACCGTTCCACTCCATGGAACCACACACACACACGGACATGCAGCCACACACGAACACATACACACACATATGTGTGTGTGCCCTGCGGCCCGTGTGTGCATGTATGTATGTGTGTGTGTGTACATAATGCGTGTGTTTCTCTTCAAGGTGCGTGTGTGCGCGCGGCTGGTCCGGGCCGCGGTGCTCCGTCCGCGCGGACGCGTGTGGATCCGGGCCTTGTCTGAACGGCGCGGCGTGTCAGGAGTCCGCCGTGCCGGGGGACTTCTCCTGCACCTGCGCTCCCTCCTTCGCCGGGCCGCGCTGCAGCGAGCCCCGCGACCCCTGCGACCCCGCGCTCAGCCCCTGCCCTCTCGGCTCCACCTGCCTGCCGAGCCCCGACGGAGCCGCCTCCTGCCGATGTCCAGCTGGTGAGCCCCTACACCCCCCCCCCCCCCCCGCGCACAGACTGCACACTATGCCGCTTTGGACTTTAGCCCAGTTTAGCTGTTAAAAAAAGTACACTTTAAACTTGTGTACACTTTTATTCTTGAAAACTATAATAGTGGACGGAGCTACTACATGCTATGCTGCAGCGCATGCACACACACACACACACACACACACACACACACACACACACACACTCCAATACACACATACACTCGCGCTGTGTAAAGTGCAATGTAAATGATATGGAATATTATGTGTTATTATGATTACGCTTATGATTATGCTTTTGTGCAGTTGTATACTGTACATCTACAGTACTTGTACAGCCATATGTTGTTTATGTACACACCATACTTGTGTAGGTGTTTACGTGCATACGTGTGTACACATATATTATATATATATATATAATATATATATATATACACACCATAATTGCCACCTCACTCTTGCCTGAATACATTTAGTTTTTTTTTCATCTAGATTCTAAAGCCTGCATTTACGACTACATTATTTACATGGGATAGTATAAATGTAAATGATATGAACACATGAAACAAGAACAATTTCAAGCTCAACGCAGGCTATTTCCAGCGTGTTATTGGAGGGTTCAGACTGGGGAATACACGCGTACCGTGTAATGTGTGTTTTGTTAAATTGTGTGTAGTTTATTTAAATCCCACTCCACTAAAGGGAGTGCTACATGAGTGTCGATGGCTTCATGTTGTCTTCATGTTTTATTTATTCTGTTTCTGAATCTCCTCCACATTCTGACATCTTTAGAATGTGAAAGTGAATACTCCTTGGATTTTCTTAACACTTTTCAAAACACAATTACACCAGTTAAAAAAATAAATTTAATAATGAAAAATATATATAACTTTTACGGCTTCTGTTCGACGTAGAACTGAAAAAAATGTGTCTCTAAAATCAAGCAATTATGTTAAAAAACAATTTTTTTGTAACACAATTAGACCCTAAGAAGGTATCGCTGATGTGTTGTGCATCATTTTGCTTTAATTATGCAAAAAGCAGCATTGCAAGATCTGTTCCCCCCCGTCTAAACAAAATCCCTTTCTGAAGTACATTTTGATTCATAACTAAAACTTTTTCCCCACAACCTGACAGCATGCATTTCCTTTAAGTCGGTGCGGTTTGACTGTGTGTTATCCTAATTAGAATGCATGCAAACGCAGCTCTTATTTTAAGTATTTTGCCTCATTAAAGTTGATTTACCAGAAAACCGTATCGTTACACTAATGAATTGCTTATAAATTTCGATTTTATTTTTTTATAAACCCAGAATCTTTAAATGGTCCTAATTCATTGCTTTGGCTTGGGAAACCAGAAGATTTAGACTGTATCACGGCAACTCTGCAAGTCTATCCTCAACCAGAATCCAAACATGATTCGATACCCGCCGAAATCGGAAGAATAGTCCAAAACAAAAACACAAACACTTCGCCTCTATCTTTATTCCGTACGCTGACTGCGTGCTCCCAGTCTCAAAACAAACAAGTCACGGCAAGTTCACAAGCATTATGTTCACCCCTTGTTTATTAACAGTTGCTCCTCAGGTGCTACAGCAGTTAACCACATAATCCTTAACACTAGACAACCACGCACCGCTGTGCTACGCTAGCCGCCGCCGTTAGCAAATACAATTAAACCACAGAGAGAGAGCGAGAGAGAGACACACGCACGTCCACGCGGCAAGGCCGGTTTACCAGATGTTCTGTATTATATAACAAGATAACCTTGGCGCTCTCGGCTTCGTAAGTGGAATTCACACGTTGTTTTGGAGACTCCGTCCTGCCTTTTATATTTTTGGGGTTGTTTTTCGTAGTTTTGCTTGGCGTTACGACCTCTGACGCCACGGCGGTTACCTTTCTTTTCATGGTCCTGTGTCTGCATTTTAAACCATTTTTCAGAGGTGAGCCGCAGCAGTTAGACGAGTGGTTTTAAGGGAGAAAGCAGACACTTTAAGACCATCTGACTACTCCATTTCTCCCTTGCTCTCACAACACCTGCTCCTGGAGACGTGCATATGCATACTTATGAGCACACACACACAGACACACACACACACACACACACACACACACACACACACTTGCACAAAGTGTAGTCTCAGTATAGTTCGACAAGCCACAAGGCCTCAGTATAGTTCACTAGCCACAAAGACTCAGTATAGTCGACAAGCCACGAGGACTCGGTAGAGTCGACTAGCCACGAGGACTAAGTATTGTCCACTAGCCATGAAGACTCCGTATAGTCCACTAGCCACGAGGACTCACTAAAGTCTACTAGCCACGAGGACTCAGTATTGTCCACTAGCAACGAGGACTCAGTATAGTGCACGAGCCACGAGGACTCAGTATAGTCCACTAGCCACGAAGACTCAGTATAGTCCACTAGCCACAAGGACTCAGTATAGTCCACTATCCACGAAGACTCAGTATAGTCCACTAGCCACGAGGACTCAGTATAGTGCACTAGCAATGAGGACTCTGTAAAGTCCACTAGCCACGAGGACTCAGTATTGTCCACTAGCCACGAGGACTCAGTATTGTCCACTAGCCACGAGGACTCAGTATAGTCCACTAGCCACGAGGACTCAGTATAGTCCACTAGCCACGAGGACTCAGTATAGTCCACTAGCCACGAAGACTGAGTATAGTTCACTAGCCACGAAGACTGTGTATAGTCCACTAGCCACGAGGCCTCAGTATAGTCGACAAGCCACGAGGACTCAGTATTGTCCACTAGCCACGAGGACTCAGTATAGTCCACTAGCCACGAGGACTCAGTATAGTCCACTAGCCACGAGGCCTCAGTATAGTCCACTAGCCACGAGGACTCGGTATAGTCCACTAGCCACGAGGACTCAGTATAGTCCACTAGCCACGAGGACTCAGTATAGTCGACAAGCCACAAGGACTCATTATAGTCGACAAGTCATGAGGAATCAGCTGTCCACTGTCAGTTCACTAGCCTCGAGGATTCAGTATAGTCCACTAGCCTCCAGGACTCTTATGGCTTGTGCCACATCATAAAGCGGGTTAACACACTATAGTATTTGTGTTTTACCTACTGGTGCTGTCTGTGTGGGGATGAAACGATGCTGGGCTGATATAAATAGGAGAGAGAGAGAGAGAGAGAGGGAGAGAACTGGATGGGAAAGGAGACGGCTGCTGCATACATTACAGTGGAGAACCTGGCGTGGGCTGGGCCGTTTTCTCTTCACACATGTGTTGTGACTCACCGTGGGGTTATGGAGTCTGGCAAAATCGTAGCCCAAGTGTCGTGGCCCGGGCTGGACCAACACAGAGCCCTTACAATCCAAGTATATCCCCCAAGTATATCCCCTATTAAGTGTACATTGTTTTCCAAAGCCTTCTATTATTAGTATTTCCAGAGCTAATTATTCCTTAACATTTGTTAATTTTTTCTTTTGGGCGGCGGGGGGGGGACTGACTTGGTTAAGTCTTCCACTCATGACGAGTAACGTCTTTGGATTTTTATAATCTCACATTAAATGGGGGTTTGTCTGTACAGGCTTCCAAACCTGGCAACGCTTCCCTGCCAAATGAAAAGTCCACCCACTCTCATGTGATCTTGGCACCACGTAGCAAACACTACCGCAGCAATGCCTTACGTCATCTCTCGCTGTTTCTGTTTCTGTGCCACAACTTATATTATTTTTTTAATCGTTTTTTTTGCGTGCGTCTGCCTGAGCATTTAACAAATACAAGACATGCATTATGTAATACTATACAGAAAAAAGCTTTTGCCAATATTCACATTATTTTGTGGCGTATTTATGAGCAGGACCTTAATAATTAGTTCAATTGTTTTATCATACACTATCTCCAGAATATGCAAAACGTTATACAATTTTGTAAAACTGAATTCAAACTAACTGTTTCAAAATGAAAAAACACATATATATATATATATATATATATATAAATACATTTAATTGACATTGAAATTGGATAATTTAGAAGGGTTTAGTTTGTCCTATATATTTATCATACCATATTTATTAGTTTGTCCTATACATTTGATATCTGTGCTATTAAGACGTACGGCCAGTACTATCGGCACAGGCACGTAAAAAGCGACCGATTACTGAGTGCTATTCCACTTCTCCATCCGACTCAAAGTCAGCCCAAACGGGCCACAGCCATTACAGACCGCTGTGAGAGATGATCTCTTACATGAAGGGCCGCAGTCAGGAGGCCCAAGCCCTCTTAGCCTGGCCAGCACAGATGTTCCACTTTTCTTTCTAACGAGCTACGCCTCAGCGGGGGGTGTGTGTGTGTGTGTGTGTGTGTGTGTGTGTGTGTGTGGGGGGGGTGGAGGGATGCCGCCAGTGCTGATAGAGGAGAGGAGCAAAGAGGAACGGTTGGGCCAGGGGTTGAGGTCAGGTACGGGCTTAGGGAGGCGGGGCGGGGGGGGGGGGGGGGTGCTATTGTCCTACAACCACCGGTGTAGGAAAAAACAAACAGCTGCTGTGTAGCACTAGCTCGTTTGTTTCCCGTTTGTTGGGTATTTATATCCTTAGTGCCCCGCATTATGTACAACATTGTTTATTTATTTTTGGGCTAAAACCGCTTAGAGAAATGTGACCGAGGGGGGGAAGTGGGATATTTAACACGTGGTCTCGCAAACGCCACTTGTGTGTTCCCATGCTCGCCGGTGAGTCCAAATTTGGACTGTTGAAAATAAACAAATTAAGTTCATCGGTAAAATGTAGAAGTTTAAGTCGTTAAGACGTGTCCTCCATGCAGACGTTGAAATGTTGTTGTGCATTTCAATCCTCTGAAGATTGCCAAAAAACAAATAAAATAAAATAATTTCTAAATATATATTTATAAAAATAATATAATACATACATGGCAGTAATCAACTGAAACACATATGACACACGGTATGGCCTTAAAGGACACACATACAGTATAATGTGACATGAATTTCAGTGGCACTCCACATCTCCTTCACTTGGTATGGCAGGGCTATTCCTGGAACCAGGCAGACGGAGCGTCGCTCTTCTGGACAAGATCTTTGGATAATATAATTCAGTTTTATAACTCGGCCGTATATATATCAGCTCTGTCGTGTGCCGTTATCAAATCAACCGCCGCCATTGTTTGCCTGCATTGCGTCATACTTCAAGTCAACCCTTTGTATTTATTTATTGCTATGATAGTTAGAACATTTATTGACTTTAGAATTTTTTTTTTCTTTTTTACTTGATCTCATTAACGGTTTCACGATCACGGAAGACATTTGTCATTTGTTTGCCGTCAACGAACAACCACACAGTTGGGATGTACCCGGTCATGCATTGTAACATGCGTTATTAGCCACAGATGATGGTGCGTAACAAACCAATTAACTAATAATGTGTTTTTAATCACTGATACATCACATCCATTGGCACTTCTACAATGTGTCGATATGCAGACGATGATAAATACACACACTGTCATGGTCACATGGTGAAATGACAAATGATATATTTGTAGTGTATATTGTGGCAATTAGTATGTGTTTACATTTAGCCAGTTGCTGTCGGTACGATGTAAGGGCTATCATTGGATTGGAACAGAGAACGGAGAACTGCAGGAAAGGAGGGGGCATTTTTTTGTTGGTTGTATATTTTCCAAAACCTCGTTCTCTCTTGTGTTCTTTTCTGGTCTCTCTTTCTCGCTCTTTTTCAAATGGTGCCTCCAGCACCTTGAAGCAGACACTTGTTATCCACCACGACTGGATTTTAAATATAGTTCATTCAGGAGGAGGGTAGGAGTTACAGCAGCTTGCCTCCAGAGGCTGGCTGAGGACATTTGGGGTTGGAACTTGTGTGTGTGTGTGTGTGTGTGTGTGTGTGTGTGTGTGTGTGTGTGTGTGTGTGTGTGTGTGTGTGTGTGTGTGTGTGTGTGTGTGTGTGTGTGTGTGTGTGTGTGTGTGTGTGTGTGTGTGTGTGTGTGTGTGTGTGTGTGTGTGTGTGTTCATGCGCACCGTGTGTGTGGAGGCTTGAGACGTGTGTGCAGGGATCAGCTTGATGTGGCTCTCCGCACTGGGAGCCTTTAAGGCCACTTTAGGGTTCCATCACCTGTGGTGACACACCTGTGCATCAGAGGCGCCCCATGCTTCGCTGTGCATGCTAGTGATTATGCTAGTGAACACGCAAGTGAACACGCTAGCCAATGTGCTACTGGTTTTCTGGTGCTCTTCACACAAGTACAGTAGTGACTGAAGTTACTACTACTACTACTACCACTATTATACTACTATACTACTACACTACTACTGCCACTACCACTACTATCACTACTACTACTTATATCACTACTACTTATACTACTACTACTGCTACAACTATTACTAATACTAAAACGTTTTTTCTAAAACAAGCTTCAGTTCTAATAGGATTCATTCATGAATAATAATGTGCAGTCAACAACCAGAAAGTATTGGTTCATTTATTGCTGTCTTCTCCTCTACTCACGTTCATTTTAATTAAAACCTAAATTAAGATTAATGGCATAGTAGTGTGTGGACATCAAAACCTCCTTGGTGGGCTAACATTGCTTATAAATAGCTACTAATTGTACTACTACTACTACTATATCCCTCAAAGTCATATAAATATTGTATATTTCTAGTAATATATTCAAGAATATATAGAGAAGGCGGAGGCAAACAGTCGAAAAATACTTTTTTGAATTCATTTGAAAGTTCTCCGATACTTGGGGGCTCGAATCGGTCGACCAATTGGGAGACCGATTCTAAACCAACGCTTAAGCTGAGCACATCTTAACAATGAAAGAAGAACGGACGTTGTGAACTGGCATTTGGACAACTTTGGCAGACTGCTTGTCTCCAGAGAGACCACACATATACCCATGTACCAGAGATGTGTTTGAGAGATAAATGGTGTTTCACAGATGTTTTAGGAGAAAACTCTATGGTACTCTATGGCGGCTAAAACATTCAAGCGTGAGGCAGCGTCAACAACACGTCGGGGTCGGTTGGGGTTCACACTAAAGCCCCTTTTCAGTGGCACCGAATGAAACATGAAGCACACAATTCACTGAATGAATCTTGTAGTCCTAGTTCTGACCGTTCTTGTATCTCTCTCTCTCCAGAGAGTCCACAGCCTACATGTAGGCATCCTTGAGCATGACGCCTTACCCTCCACCTGACTCACTCATGGTAAAAGTATTGAGGCATAAAGGTGTCCTGCTATATGCCCGTCTCCATAACCTAAGGCATATAGGAGCCTGTCTCCATACCTTTATGCCTGTCTCCATACCTTTAGTAGGCATATAGGTGTCTTGTTGTATGCCTGTTTTCATACCTATAGGCAGGTGTGAGAACATAGACCGGCCTATAAGTGGGTCTTAGCAGGGTACCAAGTGGATGACATTATTTTTCCAAAACATACATATACTGTATATGCAAACCTACATGTCTGGTCTGTTTCATTTGATTATTTGTAATTTTTGACAGTTTGAAGACAAGGGAAAAGGGGAATACTGCGTTCATGAACAATATACGATAGAGAAACATTAAATGATCTCACCTAGTGCTTATTATTATACGGCCGTCCCCAAAATGACGAAAAGACGAAGACAATGAAAGCGTGGTCTGGGTGAGCTGGGACACAGCCAGGCCGGTAGGGAGCGAGAGGGCAGATCTGTTGATGGGAAGGCCCGAGGATGGGGCTGATGTGGCGTAGAGTAATGGAGTCTGGAGCACACGTACAAAACTCAGGATCGTGGTGGTGACGGCGATGTCTGATCGATCTTTCATTCTGTTTCACTGACAGCAGGAAGAGACGCTTTGACTGGAGGCGTCAAAGCGTTGTGTGTCCACGTTGGCGGTAGCATCTGGGCTAGGCTACTCTTAGTATGAGTGTTCTCTATGGTTAGCGAGGCGGTATCCTTTGGAGCCGGTATTTCTGTATGAAGTTACCCGTAAAGGAGTCTGGGTTGAGACGGACTTCCAAGGCAGCAGTGCGCCACAACGCCATGATGTCTTACTTGATCTGGTACTTGGAAAAAGGTGCCAGTTCGCCTCCTGGCCACTGCCGAGGTGCTCTGGAGCAAGGCACCAGACCCCCTGCTACACGGCTCCCCGGGGAAGCTGTGTATAAAACAGCTGCCCACTGCTCCTAATACTAGGATGGGCTAAATGCAGAGAAACAAATTTCTCTGTGTGTGTGTGTGTGTGTGTATGTCCGAGATCCTCCAGATTTAATTAGCATTTTAGCCGCCTGGGACACTTTGGAATGGGACACGCACACAGGCTATGTGTGCGTGGTTTGCACGTTATCGTCCAAATAAAGGCATGAGCGGAACACGGTATCATTCAGGAATAGCCTGAAATATATCGGATGACTCATGTTACAGTAATTAATATTACAGAAATACCGTTTCAACGACATTTACAATTTCACCCCCAAAAAAGAAAAATAC
>CM051018.1:17840066-17945066 GCA_027704905.1 Muraenolepis orangiensis
TATTGTTAGTTTGGTTTTGTTTGTATGCAAGAAATGTTTTGATTACATCGGTTTGAAAAACACCATTCTTTTCTTGCCTTTCCCCTCATGTTTCAATATTGCCCAGTAATTTGCACTGTAGCCGAATACAAATGATTATTTCAAAATGAAAATGAATAAAGCATTTATTGAATATGAAAACCTATAGCAGAAATCAAATCACATCTTGTGAATGATCCTAATTAAAAAGAAAGGCAATTCGGTGATAAAGTACGATCACCAAGTCAATGTGATCAAATAGTGTATTAAAAATTGCTACAAAAACATCAATATCGCACACGCAGGAACTGTGGGCTAGCTTATTTCTTTTGAAGAAAAACTTTTTAACAAAGGGGTAAAATTGAATGAAAGCAACACAATGTAGTTACACAGCACAATGCTTGAGTCCACAGTTAGCTTAGTACGTAGCCCAATGATTGGCTGAGGTAATAATTGTACTTTTCTCAACAGTTGCGGTGGTCCAAAATTGTAATTGCCAATACCACTGCCATTATGATTATTAAGAAAAATAATGACAAATCCTTGAAAATAATCAGTGTTATTTTGGTAGCCCTCAGGAAGTCGATTGTTTTTCATGTTGGAGTCGATGAATTCATTAATCAATCAAAAAACGTTTTCTTAAATTAAAGAATTAGAAACTACCTGCGGTTAATGATCAGAAAAACGAATGTGGCCCGTGAAGCCCCTTGAGATTGTAACTGTGATTACGGGCCGTACACACACACTTAAAATGGACCTTACTGGTACAATCGGGGGGAAAAACCTCATGGACCGACGCACAGAATTGTATAGGATGGCACCTCTAGGGGTCGTGGATAGTAAAGATTGCATCGGATCAATTTCATTGCAATGAAAACAATTCCGGTTGAAAACAAATTGGCTGGAATTGTAAAAGAAAAGGCCGAATTCGATCCACAGGATTCTTTTGCAAGCTGCTTTAGCGTGATAGAGATTCAGTAGGTGGCGTAGACAATCCGTTTGATGTCGAGCATGGAGTAAGGTTCCCTGTTAACACGACTACACTTCATAATTCATGTCGGCCTCTTAAGCGGAGACGATTGAAGAGGGTGACGACGACACCTCTGCCGTCGTCGCTTGGCTTCACTGTCGTTCCAATACAAATTGAATTCAGCGCCAGATAGACATATCTCCACTCTTTGTTTTTTCAAGCATTGCAACTGTTCTAGTTGGACTGCTTGATGACAAAAATGAGTTTTTCTCTATCTCTCTCTCTCTCTCTTTTAATAAAATGTCATTTTTATTTGATTATACAAATTGGAAAAACAAATCTCTCTTTCCATATAATGGAAATAATGCCATTTTTATTTGATACAAGACATTCATTTGCCATTTGTAACAAGTACATTGAATGCTTGCTCCCCATTCTCTCCCGCTGTTTACATCTCAAAAAACAATACCATAAAAATAATATATACACCAATTTTTTTTTAAATGTACAAAAAAAGGACAGCAAAGTGACTGATAGATGGTATGAACGTCTGGTGAATGTGCAAAAAGATTTAAAAGCAGATTATACAAATTGTAAACAAACAAATCTCTTTCTCCGTTAGGTTCGAGTGTGTGTGCCCCGGCGGCTACTTCGGGAGGCTGTGTGACCTGGATGTGGATGAGTGTGTGGCTTCACCTTGTCTGCACGAGGGCATCTGTATCAACAAGCCCGGGGGCTTTGAGTGCGTCTGTCTTCCTGGATACTCAGGTAGATCTGTCCTCCTCTCCCCTCCCTTCCCCTCCTCCTCCCCCTCCTCCTTCCCCTCTCTTCCCCACCACCACCACCACTCCTCCTCCCCTTCCGGCCCCCGGGTGACACGGAGATCAATAGCAGGAGTCCGAAGCTTATCGTGACGGGGCCACGGACCCCGTAGAGAGAGAGAGAGCCACCTCTGACATAGATGGTTGCCTTTAATTAGCGTCCCTCGCCGTGCTCGATTCAGCCCCTGATGCTGCTGCTGCCATTGCTGCTGCTGGGGGGGGGGGGGGGGTGGGGGGGGGATTTAGCCACCGATAAATCCATGTCACCATGGTTATTTTTTTTGTTATCTGATGAAAAGTTATCAACGTCTGTTACTTTCTGGGGGCCCCCTGCCCCCCTCCCTCCCCTTCCCCCCTCCCTCCCCTGCTCCCCTGCCCCCCTCCCTCCCCGTTCTCCGTTCTCTTTAGTCCAGGCTCTGCTATTGTTGTTTCTACCTCACTCTATTTGTCTTATTTCTCCATCGGGACAGATATTGAGCATTTTTATTGTGTGTCTGTCTGAGTGTGTGTGTGTGTGTGTGTGTGTGTGCATGTGTGTGCGTGTGTGTCTTTGAGCGTGTGGGTGAGTCTGCGTGTGTGCGTGTTTGTGTGTGTGCGCACGCGTGCACGCGTGTGTGTGCGCATGCATGTGCGCGCGTGTGTGTGTGCGTGTGTGACCATGTTCACACACTCTAAACCCGACTCCTGTCAGGTGAGAGGGGGAAGATTAATTTCATTTGTCTTCCCCACTGTATCATCAATTTATCCTTCCCCCCGGAAGAGGGAAAAAGGGAAAAAAAAAACCCACCAGGGGGAAATCTCTGAGGCATTGCTACTCTGGAGAGCAGAGCCTGACGCGTATGGCCCAATTCCCACAGAAGCAGCTTTATATTATTGGGTCTGCCTACGCACAGAATAGTACAAGTCATTACTTTTTGCTCTACCGTTGCTCTACGCTTGTCTGAGGGGGAAAAAAACGGGGTCTCCCAGGGGAGAGCAAAGGGGCCGCCAGGATATATGTTCTGGAATCGGTGGCGCAAACCGACTGGAACTCCAGCGTACAGGAAAAATGATTTTCTCCGGTAACATGTGGTGCGGTGTCCTGGTGCCATGTACAACAGCGTGGCCACTTTCCATTTATTTTGGTTTTTTTTTCCATGAGAGCAAAAAACAAGAGACACAAGCATGTGCGCACAAAGGCGTGTTGTTATTGATGTGGTGGTTGTTGTTGTGGTTGTTGTTGTTGTTGTTGTTTTTGTCGGGGGAGAAGAGAAAAAAAACCACAAAGAGGTTTGTCTGCAATGTCTTGATGTTCTCTGGTCTACTGGTAAATTACCTGTCACCAGCGTAATTTGCCTCAAAGTGATTTTTTTTTTCCCGCAAATACATTACGCGATGTTATTCGAGTTTGGGTGCCATGATGCAAAGTCTCATTTCCATCACGGAGATACTGTAACTCACTGTGTCACTTTAATGCGCTTATCAAATGCATTCGCACACTTATTTGCCTCATCTATCCCGGAAGCTAGCGCTCTTAGCGTACGGACTGCCAAGTCTCATTCTGCCCGCGTGACGCTGATGTAGCGCGCTAATAAATTGCCCAGGTGCTGCTATCGACGTGATGAAGCCATAATGACATTTCTGTTATTTTTGCTTTGAAAATTGCCGTTAGTTTATGCAGAACATTTTATATATACGGCACTGCTCTTTCTTACAGGTGCAAGAGTGCACCTGTAAGGGAGGGGGGGGGGGGTTTAAATAGCTGTTGAAGTGTGCCCATTTCAACCACTCTTCACAGGGAGCATGTCATTTGGTTGTCGTTTTGTCGGCGTGTGCGTGTGTGTCTCTGTGTGTGCGTTTCTGTGTATGCGTGTGTGTGTGTGTGTGTCTGTCTGTATGTGTGTGTGTGTGTGTGTGTGTTTCTGTGTATGTGTGTGTGAGTGTGTGTTTCTGTGTATGCGTGTGAGTGTGTTTCTGTGTATGCGTGTGTGTGTGTGTGTGTGACCCTGTGCTAGGACTCTTGTCCTATAGCCAAGGTGTCCTTCTTGCTTCTTAAGCCCGTAGTGTTCTGGGATTGACTCCAGCCTCCTGTGAATAGGATTAAGCGGTCAAAAGGAAAGGAATTTGATATCCACTTGGATTTCACCGTATTGCATGGAAGAAGAATGTATTATATGTCATTTTAATTATCTATGTATTATAATGTTTATTTAAAAAAAATATGTTTTATTCCACTTCTGAACTATGTGTATATTATATTATGCTTTCAT
Source organism: Muraenolepis orangiensis (assembly GCA_027704905.1). Classification (NCBI taxonomy): domain Eukaryota; kingdom Metazoa; phylum Chordata; class Actinopteri; order Gadiformes; family Muraenolepididae; genus Muraenolepis; species Muraenolepis orangiensis. The sequence goes on from CM051018.1 coordinate 17,844,125, forward strand.
ATGTTTCACATTATATATATTATTATTATTATTATTCAACAATTTCATTACAGGAAGTGACATCACCAAAATAGTCCGTTGTAGAGGTTATCAGCAGCAGTTTAGCTTTTGTAGCTATTGCTCGGTTAGACTATAGACGCTAGTTAACCCCTTTCTTTTGCCCGAGGCCCCAGTCATCTGGTAATAAGGTATTATTATTTAACCGTATATCGGAGGAGCTATGTTCTCAAGCGAAGCCCAGAAGTCATTACTCGGACATGATTAATGGACACTCTTGTTTGTATAAATCATAGCGTAAGCACGCGATTCGTCACCTTCTGTTTTCTCTTCTTCACCCATCATTTAGGGGGTGCTTCCCTTGAGTGATAGTACAGTGAAATCAGCACATTGTTTCAGATGTGGCCGTCAGCAAATTATGGGTTGGCCAACTGTATCCCCCCCCCCCCCCACCCCAACACCCAACCCCACCCAACCCCCACCCACCCCCTCACCCAATGTCATTCGCTTTCCATAGCGCCGGTAAATTACATTTCTGTCAAAAGGCTGTTAATGAAAAATGAAAAACTAAACATCCTCTCAAAGTCGGCACGCGCACAGAGAGGGAGGCGGCGGAGCTCCGGAGACGACTTAATGGATATTTGTCTCCCATGTGAGCGGGGGAGGGGAGGAACACAGTTAATGCTTGTGTATGCACTCTCCCGCCGTTGATTCTAAATGCCGCGATCGATCGAATCGCTGCAAAAACAAAATTCCCTATTTACTCTATTTACTCTGGGCCTAGATGAGAACATTATCAACAACAACAACAACAAATGATGTTGCAGCGGTGAAATCTAAGGACGTTATTCAAGAGAATGCTTTTTCTTTTTAAGACGGCTAAACTGTCGTGGGCTGGAAGACAATAAACCCTCGCTCTAGCGCTCTCGTGGGGAGTGTTTGTTTCACTTATTTGGAGGAGACCACTCCTCAGAGCTCAGCTTTATTGCAAATTGTTCGACCATTTGGCTGTTGAACCCAGTGTTAACCCCCTAGGATACATCTTTCTGGGCTTCTTGTTAGAGATGTCTTGGTTTTGGTAGAACTTGTGCCGGCGGCGGATTATGCTAATTCCCCCGACGGCGGCTGTTCCTTCGGGGGGGGGGGGGGGGGGTTCCTTGATCCTTACCCTGACCTCACGTCACCCGTTGGTTGACATGCAACCTCTTTTCGGAAGCCAATGTTTGAGATTTCTGCAACCGGCAGTGGACACGATCCATATTTGGCTGTCTATGGCCCAAAGGCATCAATATTCAATCCATCATAACCTTTTAATTACATTACATTACATTAAATTACAGTGATTTAGCGGACACTTTTGTCCATAGCGACTTACGATAGTGTTTCAACAAAGGTAGGCAAGAGAACAACTCGTCACCAGAAGTCAAAAGTGAATTTCATTTTGATAGTCCATTTGAATGAAATAAAACTGTCAAATGGGACCTCTTAAAATATCTAATATGGCCGATGAACGAGCCACTGAGATCAAACCGAACAAAGAAAAAATATATATACTTTGTATTAACGAGAATGAAATCACATTTTACCCGTTGACTTTGAATGGGGTCGGGTCTTTCTGCATCCAGCCACCGCAAACCACCTATAGGCCGTTAGAGGAACTGCATGTTTGTCTCTTTTGCCAAACAGGTGGTCATGGCTGCAGCTTGCCTTCACCTCAACTCGAACTATTGCCTAAACATCCCCATTTGAACGCTAATATCTAAACATTCAATATTCAAGATTTAAGATTTTTATTTGCCATATTCAACAAGTACAATGGAATGCTGACCCCATTCCCTCCTGCAGTATGGATTTTCTCAAACACTACACTATAAAATAAAGATGAAATGAAGAAAGAAAATGACAAGAAAAAAATACAACAAAGTACGAAGTCAAAAAGTACAAGTAAACTAAATAAACCGCGGGAGCTGGTAGAGACGCGTCTGCTCTCCTCCAGCACTGCTGGAGCTCAGGATAAAATACCCACTTCAAGGGCGAGCGTCACTCTCTAGCTATGTTGTACTGGAGTGAGTGGTCAATGCTCTCAACTTTTTCCTGGAAACCTAGGACTAAACGCTTCTGCTTAACCTGCCTAGCCATTTCCATTCAACCTGCCTGAATCCAACCATTGCGTTCAACCGAACCACCTCCAAGCTAATAGCTAAGAGGATGTTGTTGTTGTTTTTTCCCTCCCTAATTACAATTCCACCGATTTTCTCTTTCAAATGAAATGTCCTCACCAGAGACGACCCAATCACTTGTACTGCTGCTCTCTGCTGTGCTTTCTGCCCCATTTGCACAATTCCTTCCCCTGCAATAGGTTTTACATTAATAACTTTGAACCGGCTGATTTTAGACAGCGTTATTATTGCTCATCATGTTTTCCTAATGGCACTGCTACCTTCTGCAGGTCAATATTTATCATGTCAACCTGCAAGGGCACCACTAGGGGGCCAATGGGCCTCATGTCGTCGGACAAACACACAGGTCATTGTGTGCGTAGCATAGGGGCGAAGCATTTCCGAAAGTCGTGGTTCGGTACGATGTCACAAAATAAATGCTTGAGCATTTCATTTAATTTGCATTTAGATTTTTCCATTTATATTAAGAACAGTCAACAACATGGATAGCTTGGCTTTCCAGCAGCATATGGAAACATAAACAGAACACTAGTGCCTTTATAGCAAAAAAATCTATATAATATATATATCATAAAATAAAAAAAATTATTTCACAGCACTGCGTTAAACAAAATAGGACCACTTTTTGGAAAGATGACTATCAACATGAAATCAAGGTGTGACTGGGCTTTTTGTCTGACCAGTAGGCTAAGATAGCTCTCTGTAGCTCTAGACGCCCAGCTGTCTGTAGCCTTTCTGACATCATGTTGTGTAATCTTGTTTTGTTGTATAAGGCAGGTATAACTGTCTGGGCAAAATGTGTGCGGGAAGTAATATTATTATATCGCAGGTCAAGCACTTTAAAAAAACATATTCTTGAACCCCGTATCCTCTACCACAGAGAAGGGTCTCATACCTGCCACTATCGCTGCGGTGATCTCTTTGGACCGGCTGCCGGAATCATCCGCATATGGTTGCCTGAAGGCTGCGGGGGGAGAGATGTTGTTGCTGTTTGGTAGCCTATTTGTTTGCTTTGGTCCCGTCATCTCGTGTGTTCACTTGAGACCCACGCCATTGTTTTCCTACGGAGAAAGTGCCGCAGCAATTTCAGAGATGCCCGCTGTGTGTGTTTTAAACCTGTAGAACACAGTGCCGAGCTAGCACTGAGCACGTGCCTCAAAACCGCCTCCTCAAAGGAACATGTCTTGGCTACAGGCGTCACTTATCTTTATGGGGATATGTACGACATTGGTTTACTGGTCTATACATATTTATTTTGCCTTTAAAAATCGTTGACTTATTTATTTGTATTTATTTGCATTTTTACTAGCTACAATAACTGATGTATTGTTTGCTTGCAGTGTACAAGCAAACATAAAAACTGAATGGCCGTGGATCGCACGGTTCCGCACGGTTCCAATTCAAACCGCTAGTAGTATCGTCTTGTGTTTGCACTAGCAACCCTCTTTTCCGTGCACAGGGGAGGTAGGCACAGGATCAGCTTTGGTCATAATTAGTGTCATTGGTCTGTTTACCTTCACACTGTGAAATTGCCAAGGGATTTGATGAAACAGAATTGATTTTTGGTTTCATGCTTGGGGATCCAGGCGTTGAACCTGGCACATGGAGACGGAGAGCCCGTTCTCCCTCCTCTCTGGAACCCCATCACAACATTCAACCTTCAACAGGTTTCATCAGGGGGTTTTTATTGCCGTTTGCAATAAGTACGGATGGAATGCTTACTCCCCATTCCCTCCCGCAGTATGAATTTTCTGCAACAATACTATACTATACAATACAATACTATACTATACTATACTATACTATACTATACTAAACAATACTATACAACAACACTATATAGTAACTATGATACATTACATTACATTACATTAGTCATTTAGCAGACGCTTCCGTCCAAAGCGACTCAGGAGGATATGATGTACGTATGCTATACAATATACTATGAGCAACACTATCTACTATACTATGTACTATAATCAAACACTATACTATAACAATACTGTACACAATAAAACTAACTATAAAGTGGCAGATGGATGATAAATACTTAATGGTGAATTGTGCAAAAAGCATTTTAAAGTGCCAGTCGTGCAGTCACATGAATACAGTGCAGTGCAGTGCAGTAACAGTGTAGTGAGTCCAGAAAGTCCAGCAAAGGTATGTATGATAGTGTAATGCAATATGGGTGACAATGTTATGATAGTGATGCTAACGCTGTGCTCCAACATGTCCCTTTACCAGGGATGCGGTGTGAGCGCAACATTGACGAATGTGCCTCGAACCCATGCCAGAGCGGCGGGAGGTGTGTGGACACGGTGGGTCGATACCTCTGCTTGTGCCCTAATGGCTTCGCGGGGTTCGACTGTGAGACGGACGTCGACGAGTGCCTTTCGACGCCGTGTCTTCACGGGAGGTACGCACACACGCGGTCCATTATCATTAAAAATAGAGCCGCTTTAAATGGCACCGAAAATGTCACGGGATTATGTTAATTCCAGTGCTTTCCATTCTGTGTGTGTGTATTAATGTGTGTGTGTGTGTGTGTATTCATATATATGCGTGTATATATATACACACACACACACACACACACACACACACACACACACACACACACACACACACAGCAATGTTATTGATCTACGGGTTGTATGTTTTGTTGTGTATGTGTTTTCTTTATGAATGCCTTCAATGCCTTGAATACCCTTTCTACTGCAACCCAAACTGTAGAAGTTACATTCCGTGTCCTGAATCACAAATAAATACAAAGAAATACAAAAATAAATAAAAATAATTACAAAAATAAACGAAAGTGTTTTACCTTTTCTAACACAATTGATTATGGTTTGGTGGAGGGGGGGTTCACGACAAAAATGGCTAAATGTCACTGACCCCTCCGGCTCTTTAAAAAAATGTAAAATGTCGTCAGGGGGGAAATAAAAGCACCAAGGGATTTTGAATCATGGCTGTTTTTTGGTTTTTTCTTCTTCTCCTGCAGTTGTACAGACGGAGTCAATGAGTTCACGTGTGGGTGTGAAGCCGGGTGGAGCGGCAGCACGTGTGACGTGAACGTGGACGTGGGTGTAGCATAACACCCACATAACAAAACCAACCAAACAACCAACAACACCCAAATACCGTTTAGCTCGCCTCCGCTCCCCGTCAATTGTGTGCGTTATCTGGGTGGCCTTTGATATCACAAACTCACATCGATTTTTTTTGTCCCCCCCCCCCCCACCCCTCCGAGATAAGTCAATGAACTGGGCTGCGATCATGTAAGCATTGTACAAACACCTGATTAAAAAAATAAATTGTTCGGCCTAATGCCTAATTGATTTAGCACCTCGCACAACACCGGCTGGACTTAAGAGATAAAAACACAAACAAACATCGACTTGCTTGAAGATCTCCCCCCCCCCCCCCCCCACCCCCAAAGCATTCTCCCCAATAAGTAATCTTGATTGGCCGCGCTTTAATCACCAACAATTCGATCTGATCTTCTTTAATGTCGATCAGGCTTTCCTGTAAAGATCAATAAAAAAAAAAAGAGTTTTAAGGTCTGTGATGGTAGAAACGCCATGTTTCCATGAACAACCGCCCCGGGGGGGGGTATCCGGGTAGTGATATCTGATATCTGTCTGGTTTGATTTTTTGTCTCCCCCCAGGAATGCACCTCGAGTCCCTGTTGGAACGGAGGTTCTTGTGTGGATCTCCTCAATAAATATGCGTGCGTTTGTTTGGACGGCTTCACCGGGAGGAACTGCGAGGCCGACGTCGACGTCTGCGACGAGGCCCCCTCTCCCGGCGGCGTCTCCCTGTGTTTTAATGGGGCTACTTGTGTTGACGGCAGAGGGTCGCGTTTCACCTGCAGGTTTGGTTTTTCGTCGGTTGGCGGTATCAAGCGATCAGCATGGGTTGATGAATAGCACTGCTACTCCGTTGATTGCTCTGCTTACTGAATTGTTTTTCCCCGAGAAGGACTAATTTACTTCTAAGTGGAAGGTATTTAAAACTTTCTTGGTCTAAACAGGCTGTTTACCGATCCTCGACGTTTCAATTAGACCGATCGTTTTGAGAAAAAACGGTATCAAGCATTTATTTCGGGGGGGGGGAATTTATTTAGACTTCATAGGGGGTTACATTTCTGTTGGCCTCGTTTGAAGAAGAAATAATTAATGTCAACACATGGTCGGGGAAAGGATTGTGGCAAGTTGTGACAAAAAAAAAGATATGAAATATTGAAATCTTCAACATGGCTCCTTCGGCTGTGTGTGTCAGAATGCAGAATGTGTGTATCCCTTATTAACTATTGAATAACATCTGGTCCGCTGTCCATCATCCAAAACTCCATAATAAACCACGCTAGGTCCCTTAGCTTTGATCCGGGTGGCTACAAGTGAATCGTCTCTCTTTTTAATTGCTGACATGCGCTCTTTGTGAGTGATGAAGTGTATCTATGTACAAGGTGTGAGCAGAGGAGATATGGCAGCGAGAGAGAGAGAGAGAGCGAGAGAGAGAGAGCGAGAGAGAGAGAGCGAGAGAGAGAGAGAGAGCGAGAGAGAGAGAGAGCGAGAGAGAGCGAGAGAGAGCGAGAGAGAGAGCGAGAGAGAGCGAGAGAGAGCGAGAGAGAGAGCGAGAGAGAGCGAGAGAGAGAGAGAGCGAGAGAGAGAGAGAGACTGACTCACTCACTCCCTGGGCTTTTTTCACACTTAATTACACTGTTGTACCTTTAGCATGTGGTATATTCGCTTGCTCTGTGGACCCGGCGTCATCAGTTTTTACCTATAGCGTAGCCTAACTCTCTATATATACAAATATATATCAAATCGACATAAATACAGATTCAGTTGGAACGCTTGTGCTTTAACCGCTTGTGGCGCATAATCCGCTTATTGTTCTCCATCAGATTCTTAGTCTTAGTCTAGTCTAAATGTAAACATTATAGCCAGGTTGTTGTTTTTTCTCTACAGAAATAACAACATTTCATGTGCATGCCTGGATCTCACGCTTCAAAACGCATCAACGCTCATGTATAATTTACACGTATATAGGCACTGTATGGGATTACCATGTGTATATATATATGTATATTAATTAATTTGTTTATATTGGGGTTTTTCTATAACATGAAACGTTCCGATTGGTCCCTCTCTCAGGTGCCTGCCAGGCTTTATGGGGGATTTTTGCGAGATGGATGTGAACGAATGTTGCTCGTCGCCCTGCCTGCATGCTGCTGTTTGCCAGGATCTTATTAATGGTTACATCTGCCACTGTAGGCCAGGTATGTCACTGGGGACTCTCTCTCTCTCTCCTTATCTCTCTCTCTCTCCTTATCTCTCTCTCTCCTTATCTCTCGCTCTCTCTCAGTCGCTCAGTCTCTCGCGCTCTCTCTCTCTCTCTCTCTCTCTCGCTCAGTCTCTCCCTCTTGCCTCTAACCTCTCGATCGCTTGCTCTAGCCTCTCTCTCTCTCTCTCTCTAACCTCTCGATCGCTTGCTCTAGCCTCTCTCTCTCTCTCTCTCTCTCTCTCTCTCTCTCTCTCTCTCTCTCTCTCTCTCTCTCTCTCTCTCTCTCTCTCTCTCTCTCTCTCTCTCTCTCTCTCTCTCTCTCTCTCTCTCAGTAGTAGTTTTCCTCTCCTCTGAAAGATGATGCAAGCCGAGAGACTGTCTTGTGGGGGAGCGGTTGGGTTACCTGCTGCTCGGTCCTAGTTGAAGGTGCTGGATGATGATGATGATGGGGGGGGGGGGGGGCGCAACAGGTTTTTGTTGGAGTAGGAGTGTGTGGTGTAGATTATAGAGACGTCCCTGGCATCTTTCTGGTTTTAAGGACAGGGGAGTGGAGACTCTCTGTGACCCTCAGTCCTGTGAAGAAGTTAAGGGGCTGAACGTCTGTGAAACACCACGCCGCGGGGACATTGTATTGTACCGTTACTTGGCCTCGAGTGGGACATTTCACTGCATTACCATTAAAGTTATCCAGTTTACCGCATCTCCATCTCTCATCAAAGCCGAACGTTCTCCGCTCTGGATTGGAAGAGGCGGTGCGGTGTCACGAGGGTTACCTTGCATGCGTGTGTGTCTGTGCGTCAAAAAAAAAACCCATTCAAAAGGCTCCCTCTATCTCCCCTGGGGACAAGATTCTTCAGTCCTACCTACGGTTCAGGGTAGAAGATGAAGATGAAGATGAAGAAGAAGAAAAAAACGGACAGTTAAAAAAAAAAAATAAGACATGGCTCGGCTCATTAAAATGTATGGCGACGTCCTACTCTTTAGTGAACGGCTTTCTCTTGGCCCTGTGCGTGTGTGAGTGCGTGTGTGAGTGCGTGCATGCGTGTGTGAGTGCGTGCGTGCGTGCGAACCCTAAAAGAGAAGCAAATCAATGTGAGGGGAGTGACTCTGATTGATATTCACTTCAGAGGGGGCCGGTGGAAGTAGGGATAGAGAGCTAGATGGAGAGAGATAGATGGAGATGGAGAGAGAGAGAGAGAGAGAGAGAGAGAGAGAAGAGAGAGAGCTCCGGTTCACCGCCGCCACCACCGCCACCACCGCCACCACCACCACCACCACCACCACCACCACCACCCCTCTCTCTTGTGTTCTCTGGCAGGTTGGACAGGCCTTCACTGCGAAGAGGACGTTAATGAGTGTCTTCCGCGGCCCTGTGACCAGGGGATATGCGTCCAGAAGGATCCCGGCTACGGCTACACCTGCTTCTGTCGCCCCGGATTCGTGGTAAGGCCGTGGAAACCAGGGTTAGGGTTAGCCTTATTTATGCGCCCCCCCCAGCCTCCCCCCCCCCCCCCCCCCATCTTGACCTATTCTGGTCACTTGTTCACTCCCCCTTTTTTGCACAACATTACAGGAATCGTTTTTGATTCATGGGGGTTGTGGTGGGGGGGTTAGAAAAAAGGGTTCTTCTGTGGAATCGGCATTTTGAAGCGCTACTGATTATCGCTGTAGCACGACCTAGCCTATAGATTAGATGAGTGATGGGTGGATAGATGGATAGATGGACAGGGCAGATAGATAGATGGATAGATGGACGGGCAGATAGATAGATGGATTGATGGACGGGCAGATAGATAGATGGATAGTCGTCAGATCCAATATCATCCCTCGTTACCAAACTCTCACCTAAACATGTCAATCGGTCCATCAATCTGCTTTCCCCGGTCGGTCGGCGACGCCGTAATGCCGAGAGGTTGTTTACAGAGGTCGCTTGTACAAATATGTTGACCCTTTACGTTTCAACGTGATGAACAGTGTTGTTATTTACGACCGTCCACACGGGTTGTACCGCGCACGACATGCTGTATGCTAATTAAGCGTGCGGTTTCCGAACCGCTTTCGCAACGTCTCAATTATGTCTCCACACGCCAGGGAAGGAACTGTGAGCAGAATTACGACGAGTGTCTCCTGGATCCGTGTCCGGAGGCGTACGCCTGCGAGGACGCCATCAACGGGGTCAGGTGCGTTCCCGCCGACGGAGGAGCCCCGCCCCCGACACCGCTCGCCACCTCAGCCGGCGGCCCGGTGCCGGGAGCCCCGCCCCCGACACCGCTCGCCACCTCGGCCGGCGGCCCGGTGCCCCACCCACCTGCGACCACGCGGCACCGACCGCCGGCGGCAACACCTGAGCCCTCGCCGTCGGGTAAGTTTGTCGGTTGCCTCGAAATCACACGCTAGACAAGCGTCCGGGGTTGAGGGCTGCCTGTAACTAACTACCCATTAGGGACGGTAAGATTCACCAATTTGCATCAGTACACCGGCGTAAAAGTTCACGATACGATTGCCCGATTGAAAAAGTGTGCATCCGATGCAATTTGGAATGAAGTCCAGCTGTTTAGTTTCAAAAATCTTTGCGTCTTTTTTGTATTTGTATTTATAAATCGCTAAAAATGTCCGGGAATCGGCTTTTGCTTCCTACACTCTCATTAGTCACATTAGGTGCCAATCACACAGGACGCGTTTTGAAGGCTGAAAAATGCCAGGTGCGCTGCACTGCTCTTAATCGCCGATCACACAGGACACAATCCTATTTTTAAAAAGAGACGGGTTTTTTGTTGCTATGCAACCCCCGAATCAGCTGTCAGTCTAAGCATTGTAAAGACTGAAGTTAAACTACCTTCAATGGACCACGATACTAGGCGCTTACTGACCACTAAGCTAAGAATAGACCAATGATTAAAGTACAACTACTTGCAGCACTCCAGTCACAACCTGATAAGCAACACAAATATAAGCAACACAAATATACTCTCTATTCAAGAGTCAAGAAGTCAAGAAGATCAGAGACCCTCCAGTAGATGAAAGAAACACTCTGGTCTTTGTTTAAGATATATATACAGTGTATATATATATCTCTCTCAATTTGCTGCTTGCTGCTTGTAAATTCATCTGATTGGACAATGAAAAATACAGATAAAGAAATAACAGCAAACTATTTGTACCATATTGAATTGCATAGCATCACATTATTTGGCATCGCACTGAATCACATTGTGTTGAATCAAATCGTATTGAATGTGATTCAATACGATTTGATTCAACACAATGTGATTCAGTGCGATGCCAAATAATGTGATGCTATGCAATTGTGTTGAATCAAATCGTATTGAATCACATTGTGTTGAATCAAATCGTATTGAATCGCATCGCACTAGAAATGAATCCTATCGCATGGCGTCGAGATATGTATGTGCACCTCAGTGGTGAGACGCACATCCCTGCTACCCAAAGCTCTTCATCGTTTTTCACCATCTTCAACTCTAAGAGAGATTCAACCGAAAGTATGTTTACAGGAGTGTACAGTTGAGTGGAATGGAGCCACTGTGTATTTCAAGATTCAAGATAACTTTATTTATCCCGAGGGAAATTAAGGTGCAACAGTTGAAACAGGGGGAATAAATGCACACAAAATATACAATACCTAAAAACTAAATAACAACAAACTAAACTGAACTAAACTAGTACAAACTAAATAGAACTAAATTAATCTGAATGAAATCTAAATGTATAGACCGATGAATTGCACAATTTAGAGTATTATTACAGTAATACGTGGGTATATACAATATACAACAATACGTCTGGTGCAAATTGGCGGTAATAAAATAATAAAATACTAATAAATAAATAAATAAATACATAAATAATTCAGATGAGAAAGGGGAGGGGGAGCGACTGTTGCTGGCTGCCGCTCGTCGCAGCGCCGGAAGGGATATTTGTCATTGTTGTTTATGGATTAAGTACATGGGTGTTTGTGTGGTCTTTCACGCGTGATCAAGGACAATCAAGTTGCTAGTGCTAGTTAGTTAGAAAACAGCCAGGCCCATTTTCTGCAAAGCGTTTGGACAGCAAAAAAAACATGTTTTTTTATTGTCATGCGACAATAAAAGTAAGAGGAGTCAGGATTTAGTATTGTGTAATGTCTTCCAAAAGAAGGATTGAGGTTCGATCCCCCATGTCTGCAACATCTGGTTGGTTTTCCGAGTTATTTTGCTTTCTTTTGTTCGCCAAATTGTGTTTTCTGGAGGACGGTCATTTCCCATCACACAACACTGGAAGTGGCGTTATAGACATGGATTGGTATTAAGGGAAGGGGGAATTGGGGCAACTGAATAGATCCTCCCTGACAGATTCGTTTTGTCTACCTCTGAAGCTGTTCACAGAGCTGTAAAACAGAACTATAGGACACAAGTGAACTGAATCAATTCACCTTGACACCCTGGAATCACGGATGGCCCGACAAGTTCCAACAGGCTATACCTGGTCCGGGCTGCACTCGTTTCTCCGTCTTATTTCGTTGGTGGATGCCGGGAACTTATTCCACTATTTTTTTGTACTATTTTTATATTTTACATTTACCCATCGTACATCCCTTGACTTGTTTGGAAGCCGCGCATCATCAAAAAATACGCGTTTGTACGTTTTGAGATGATCCAGATCCAGAAACTGAGGAGTTATCTAACTAGGTCACTATCTTAAAGGATCCAGTGCCCTTGGTGCTGCTGGAAATAGACGCAGTGTGTTCCTTTAAACCCAGCTCAGAAAAACCAAGAAATATACCTCTCCCCCCGCCCCCACGTCCCCCCACCCCCCCCCCCCCCCACATTTTAATGTAGACAGTGCTCTAGTCTGACTTAAGTGTTTTGCTCGAATGTTTTGCATATAATAGCATTTTAATTCAGGAATGGGATAATAGTTGACTCTTTTTTTTGTGTTTGATTCACTCTTAATCACAGGCAGCTGAACCCCCCCTGTATGCCGTGTTGTGATACCAGCTTAATTCCTGGGCTGTAAAGACGCCGACTGCAGCTTCATCAGGAAGCTTCATTTTATGTTAATTATAATGATCGTTGGCAAAAACAAAAGGCAAAACCACCGGCAACTCTTAACGAAGAAAGAAAGAATCGACTTAAAAAAAAATCGATTTCATAATAATGCTAAGGTTAGCCAACTCTTGCGGTCAACTCCTATGTTAGGCTACATGTTTATTTTACAACTCATGTGTGCGTTTTCTGTGCACTGCCAGTAAAACCTTTTGATTCTGTTTCACCACGCTGCCTAGTTGGTGTACCTTTGACCACTTTCACTGGTTTTGCATGTTATATCATTCTGGACTATGGCAATAACATTCGGCAGAGCTCGCCAAATGGAAACACTTTCGCTCAATTTGCTGCAGTTTATCTGCTCTGCTGTTTGCGGCAGCAAACACATATTATAATTGAATTACAAATGCACGCATAGGGTTGTGGAGTGTGTGTGTGTGTGTGTGTGTGTGTGTGTGTGCGCGCGCGTGCGGTTGATGGCTGGTTCAAGCAGCCTCACCTGCACCTCCTCACTTAACATAATTCAGGTTTTTTCTTTCTTTTTTCTTTTTTTTCTTGTTTTACCTCCAACTGTAATTATTGCGCGTTAAGTAGCACCCTTGCCGGGTGAATATGTATTTCTCTCGGCTGTCTGGGAGACAGGACATTAGCGCTGCTGTACCGTAAGTAAAGGATGACCTTGTACATTCCTCCGGGGCCTTGAGATTGCGGTGGACCAAAAATGGTCTTCAGCAATATTTTATCTCGGCCCGGTGACACGTTCAATCAGCCAGTCTATTACTCTGTCCAATAAATCAGCAGGAAAACAGGACTTACACCTTAGCTTTTCCCCCCTACACACATATATATATATATATATATATATATATATATATATATATATATATATATATATATATATGGGTACATCAAGTGTACATTAATGACATTTTTCGGACCCATGTCTTTTAACTACGAAAGTTACTATGAAAATTCATAGTAACTTTCCCCCCCCCGTCTCCTCCTACAAAATACATATTATGCTGAACTTTGCCTTCAGCTGCGGATTTGGTAAAACATGGATCTCATTTGAGAGTTGGGGGTTCAATATTAACAGAGCCATCTATTTTAACCCCTGGCGTGTATTGACACGAGGGGGGGAGGAATGAGGAACGAGGAACGGGTATATATATATATATATACGACCCGAGTCTGACAGATTGCCCCGATGAGAGAGAGAGAGAGAGAGAGGGAGAGACAATCATTTTGTTTCTATTCTCGGGGCCACAGCCATCGACGGAACCTAGTATCAGGAATGCACAGTGTGGGTCATCACATTGAGAACCCCCCCCCCCCCCCCCCCCGATTGGCCAGCGGATATCATCATCATCACATTACATTGACACACACACACACACACACACAGTGACTCTTTCTACAAGAAGAGAGAGGGGGGGGGGGGGGGGAAAGAATACTAATAAAAGGAAAACGACGGAGGCACCGATTTGAGATCCGGCCGAAACCCGCTGCCGCCGGGTTAAGGAGGGGAGCGGGCAAATCCAATGAGAGAGAGAGAGAGAGAGAGAGAGAGAGAGAGAGAGAGAGAGAGAGAGAGAGAGAGAGAGAGAGAGAGAGAGGAGAGAGAGAGAGAGAGAGAGAGAGAGAGAGAGAGAGAGAGAGAGAGAGAGAGAGAGAGAGAGAGAGAGAGAGAGAGAGAGAGAGAGGAGAGAGAGAGAGAGAGAGAGAGGAGAGAGAGAGAGAGAGAGAGAGAGAGCGCGCTAGCTATACTAGCCACTAATGAGCCACGCTCGCCCCTCCTGGCAGCCGCCCTCAGACTGCATCAGAGACTACATCAGACTAAACAAGGCTTTAAAATGAATGAATGGCTTTGTCTCCGCAGGCTCATTTCCCATCATCAGCGGTGGGGGGGGGGGGAGAAAGAAATAGGAAAAAAAGAGAGCCCATTGTGTGGGTTTTGAGTGGGGAGACGTTGTTGGTTTGTTGCATTTATCCTCATTACACAACACAAAAATCACAGTCGGGTCTGTTGTCGATGATTCTCCATCTTTTAATTATTTATTTGTCGGTTTATTTATTTATTTATTTATTGGCATTGGCTGACGTCTTCCCTCTTTCTCTCTCTCTCACTCTCTCTCTCACACTTCTCTCTCTCTCTCTCTCTCTCTCTCTCTCTCTCTCTCTCTGTCTCTCGCTTTTCTCTCGATCTATCTATCTATCTCTCACTCTCTCTTTCTCTGTGTCCATCTCTATCCATCACTCCTTTTCTCTCTCTCTCTCTCTCTCACTCTCACTCTCACTCTCTCTCTCTCTTTCTCTGTGTCCATCTCTATCCATCACTCCTCTCTCTCTCTCTCTCTCTCTCTCTCTCTCTCTCTCTCTCTCTCTCTCTCTCTCTCTCATTCCAGGGATATTTAGATTAGCATGTTGGCGACAAGCTGCCCTGGAGGGCTCCCTCTCCCCCCCCCCCCCTCCCCCGGCCGTCAGATCAAAGAGGGGGCCCCCCGGTCTATTACGGCTTGACGTGTAACAAATATTGATAAAGGTCTCACTTGGCGACGCTCAATTAATCACGACAACAACTTAAAAGGAGGCCCCCACCCACCCACTCCACCCTCCCCCCCACCCCCACCCACCCACTCCACCCTCCCCCCCACCCCCACCCTCACCCCCGGCCCTGTGTAGTGATTTGGACCAACAGGAGAGCGGTTAGATATAGGGCAGTCAGGTGCATCCGAGTCTTTGTCAACCTGCCTGGTTCTTTCTTTTCTTTCTTTACTTTTTTTTCCTTTTTTTGTCGGCTTCCGCTGCAAATTGCGACGTTTCCCCTCAAATGGGCACTTTATTGGGTGTGAGCACCTTTTAACTTTTCTGGCTTTTGCGTGCGAGTCAGTCTTTTAACTTTTACCGGCGTCACCCCTTTCAATAGCCCCCCCCCCCCGTCTTCCCAGTGCGACTTGCAGCGCTGGAGAAGTCCATAATCGCCTTTTTTTTTTTTTCTTATGAACAATAATTAAAAAAATAAAAAATAATAAAAAGGCAGAGTTATCCTATTTTCCTATTTTAATTTGAGGCATGTAATAAATTTGTATAATTACATTCATCTCGGCCACAAATCCTCGCTCCACTTGTATAATTTACATGCTCCAGAGCTTTCTGGCCAAACAAGTTTATTTATTTATTTTACGCCCTCTTAGAGACTGGGGGAGTGAATAGAGTGTGACACAAGCAATAAAGTGTGGCCCATTTATATGCGCTAGTGTAGTACTATTTTGCTCATAATGCTGCGTGACCTGCTATATTTGAATAGATTGCTCTATTCTGCAATTAATCTTAATCTGTTAGACGACTGCCAATTAAATGCATGATCTACCTGTCATAATGTGGTGTCTGCATGACGCCCCAAAGCGTGGCCGAGTTTGGACAGACGCAAAATGTTTGTTTTTAATCATTTTTCAGCACAAAATAGACTTGGGTCTTATAGGTGTACTTTGGTCTTTGGATGTTTAGTTTAGATGTTTAGTTAAATGGTTAATGTTTGGTGAATACTGTATGCATTGAGCTTTGTCTATGTTTTGTATTTCCTTTTTTTTTAGATCAAAGCTTCCATCAGTACTTTGGGAATTCCTACCTGGAGTTTGAGGGTATTGAACTCACAACCCTCATTAGCATTACAGTAAAGGTTCATACTCAAGTTGCCCATGGAACAATATTTTATTTGGATCAAGGATCCGGATATTTTTTCATGAAACTCTATCTCACTGATGGGATCTTACGGGTAAGATGTTGATATGTATTAGTTATTACATAGTAGTCAAGTCATGTACTCAATAGCTGTTGTTATAGTTGTTTTAGTCATATATATATCGATGTTGTCCAATACACACAGTGTGACACAATACCACACTGTGGCATAGACAGTTTTCCATCTCGCAAGTTCACAGAGGTCTGGACACAGAAAAAAATTCTCAGACTAACAAGATCTCTGGGATCCCGAGGCAGCGATTTCAATTGGCCGGGACTTGGAGAAATAGTGGCTTCCAGAGATATATATACGGGATCTCTGGCCGGTACTATGCTTGAGCGATGCTCCTGGAGAAACCAGAAGTCAGTGCTCCCCAGCGTAAAGTCCTTGTGTGTTAAAGTATGATGACAAGCCATTGTTTCTGCCCTTTGCAATCCAACTTTAGTGCTGGCATTCCCCCCAGACTTTGTTGCCTTGAGCTTTTCTCCAGCGTTAAGTCCAGATACAGAACGTTAGGAGTTAAAATCCCACACGATATTCAGCTCATCACGGCTCATAAAAACACATTCTTCTGTTCTGTTCTTCTTCTTCTATCCCCTGAATAGTACGCCTTCTCCTGCCACCGAGAGGAAGAGGCGATGAGGATTATTAACACGTTGATTCATGTTGAAGACGGCATTATCAACGTCAGGTAGGTTCATGTGCACGGCCGTACGGCCTATTTATTATTAATAGCAGAGAGGTCATCTATTTTATTTGACTTCTGTACATTTGTTCCTAATATTCATTTTGCTCAAATAACTAAAATAAGGTATGGTTAAAAAAAAGGCGTCACTCGTCATGAAATTACTTAAGAGATGGACAATTGTCTCCATGATGGAAAAAAAAATCAACAATGTGGGCAATATGTACGGATGCAGGCAGCCTAATCAATATTGATATTGATTAGAATGGAGCCCGGGCCATTAATAACACTGTTTTATCAAACTCAAAAGCAATTTCATGGCTCGTCCCTTCATCCGTTCAAAATAACCGGGTGAAGAAAACTAACGGATTGGGGTGTAGACGAAAAAAATAAATTAAATACTCAAATATTACAATCACAGTACAATATAGACTGAGGTAATTTCAATGTAGGCCGCTGCTGCACGGTTAGACAGATATTAATGTTTCCATATCAGTCCACGCAAAAACTAAAAAACCTGACAAAACTATGCGTGTTTGTGTGTGTGTGTGTGTGTGTGGGTGGGGGGGGGGGGGGTGCTAATAACATAAATAAATGGGTTTTGGTGTCACAAATAATTTATTTTCTTTTTTCTCTCTCTCTCTAATCTCTCTCACTGATAGTCAAGTCACTGAATCTTGATGCGATTCGACCCAGAGGCAGAACATTGCGATACAATGTTCTGCGATACATCCCCCCCCCCCCCCACCCACCCCACCCCCCCCCCCCCCCCCCCCATTCCCCTAAAACCTCCCTAACCCCCCAAACCCCAACGTCACAAAATAACTCATTATAGCCATTTAATATGTCTTCTCGGGTCAAGATGATTTCCAATATGTTAAATAGAAATCCACTGGGGGCCTTTGGGTGGGGTGGGGCGGGGAGGTGTGTGTGTGTGGGGGGGGGGGGGGACCAGAGGAAGGGGAACTTCTCAAGGACGGTGGTGAGCACAGTGCCCTCTGGCTGCAGGCCAGGGCGCTCCGCCAGAGTGCTTCTAAATTAACCGCTGCTTCCCCTCCACCGCTGCAGCTAAAGGGAGGAGGAAAGGGAGGCTCAGGGTAAAGCTTCTCTGGATTCACCCCCCCACTCATCCACTCATCCCCCACCCCCCCCCCCCCCCCCCACACACACACACAGGCTTTGTTTTAGCTAGGTATGCACGTGCGGCGCTTACAGCTTTACAAAATAAAAAGGGGTCTTAGCAAATCAGTCAAACGCTTGTGTAATCAACCCCCGGTTAACCTGGTTTCCCTGTGTCGCTACAGCCCCAAAGGTGGCCTGGAGAGCCACTCTGGAGGACACCAGGGAAGACTCGAGAGGTGCTCTGTAGCCGGAGTAGGCGTCAAGTAGCGCGCCGGTTAAGTTAGTCTGACAATCGCGTGTCATTCTTTCATTAGCTGGCTCTAGCCCCGTTGTTTCCAAGAAGTTTACACTCAATATAAACACACCGTTTCCCGAAAGAATAAAGTCTTGGCTTCTTCTATGCTCGATACTATCAAAAACGATAATCCACTGTGAAACCGTGAACATTGTCAAGAAAAACAGATGTTAATGGTAATGGATGCTTTTTTAAAGCACTTTTATCCAAAGTGCTTTACAAGTCATGACTCACATTCACCCATGCATACACACATTCAACCACCGACGGCGGAGTCAGCCATCACGTCAGGAGCAGTTAGGGTTAGAATGTCTTGCTCAAGGGCACCTCGACACTTTGCTAAGGAGGAGCCGGGGGATCGAACCAGCAACCTTCCGGTTGTGAGGCGAACGCTCTACCTCTTGAGCTATACTGCCAAAGAACATTTGACTTTCACAATGCGCCTAATGAACAGCTCGTCTTCTATGTATTTATTTATTTATTTATTATGGCCTTAATTAATTGTGCGGCGTAGGGAAGACAAATGGCGCACGGCCTTGTATCTCTGTCCAACCTTGACCTAAACAGCAGCTTCATGCATAGCAATAACTATATGATTGCAATTGCATGAACGCTTGTTTTCGTTGTTGGGTTTGGCGACCCATGCCTTCATCGGGATCAAGTGACTCACTAGTGCTTGGTTACTAATGGATTACGCAGAGTCCGTTTAGATGCAAACACTAATTGAGAGTATTGAGAGTTGCTTCATGAAATTTCAAGTGCACACGCTATTGATGATTTACAATGCAAAACATGACCCAATGCAAGACATTGATTAGATACGTTGCGACATATATACGTCATCACGGTTCACCGCTTTTTTTCTTTTTATTACCGTTTGCATGTGGGGAATTATCAGGATACTGAATCCCGTCACCTCCTGTCACCAGCTTTGATAAATAGTCAGCCTGTTTTCACTTAAAACCTGTTTTTTTGTGTTTCAGACAGCACCTTGCACCGTGCGAGGCAGAGGTGACTGTCCTTGGCTATGATGGGATTCAAAAAAACAGTACAAGCAACCGCTGGCCAGGAAGGGTGATGCAAAGGACAAGCTCTGTGTTCGTAGGAGGTCTGCCGCAAAGACATCAGGCTCGTCAGGTGAGAATAGGAACCACCCTACCATCCTTCAAACAGGCTCTCAAGACCCTCCTCTTCAAACTGGCTTTCCCCTGCTAAACATCCTCCCCTCTATCCCATGACTCTAAATTTAAAAACATTTCTATTATCTAAATCTATGTAACGATGAAATTATTTTACTGTGTGTCATTTTACCCTGTCTGTAAAGCGTCTTGAGTATCCAGAAAAGCGCAATATAAAATTGAAAATTTGTATTATTATTATTATTATTATTATTATTATTATTATTATGTATTTGCATATCATTATCAATTCTGTGTTTGTCGGCACGTGATGAATGTTCTGTTCATTAATTGTTTGTTTGTTTGTTTTCTCTTAGGGTGCCCAGCCTTTTCACAACTTTACTGGCTGCATTCAAGTCATTGAAATCAATAATATGAAGGCATTTCATGCATCCAATGCAATCTCAGGTGGCAACATAAGCCAGTGCAGGTAAAATGGCATTTCCATTGCATTATGAATTTAAAATGATCCCAGTAGTATGGTTGTAACACAGGAGTGTATGTCTGTCTAGTGTGCAGGCTAAAAGGTTTAGTTGTGTTGGCTTCAATCTTCAGGAAGCACTACCCTGACCCCTCTGCCTTAGCACTTGTGTCTCGTTAGCTCTAATTCTTGTTTGCCAGCGCTTGTTTATTAGCTTTTGCTTCTTAGCTTTTGTGTCTATTGGCTTCAGTATTTGTCATTGATTGCCCCTGTTGGGTGTACTTACTGGGTAAAATCTGTTTTACCTGAGCACTGGTTCAGCACTCGGAGGCTTGTTAGGAAGGAAATACACATACGACTTCTGGTGACTAGTAGTTCTCTTGCCTACCGTTTGAATGACCTTATCGTAATGTATTATATATTATGTTATTCTATATATCTGTATGTATATATTATATTATTATGGCTTGTTGGGAAGGAAATGACTTCCGGTGACTCTTGGTCTATGTCGAATGACCTTATTGTAAGTCGCTTTGGACAAAAGCATCTGCTACTGTAAATGATTGTAATGTATTGTTTGGTTCCGCTGTCGCAGGTCCGCGGGCCTTGAGACGCCCACAACCCTCCTGACCATCCTCGGGTCCACCGTGGCTCCCGACAGGCCCGTGGTCACCGCGGATCAGCCACGGAGCCCGGTCTGCCCCCGAGGCTCCTGCCGCAACGGAGGAACGTGTCAGAGGAAAGTGCCACGAGCCGACAGAGTGACCGGGCCCCCCTCCTGTGACTGTCCCCTCCACTTCACCGGAAGGTTCTGCGAGAAAGGTAGGCGGTTGGGATTTATTTTTACACACCCCGTGAGAGCTTCCACTTCCACTCCTCACTCAAACCGCTCTTGGCAACTGCTACTTTTAGGTGGAGGAGGGGGAGGAGGAGGAGGAGGAGGAGGGGAAATCTGGGGATCTTGAAATGGCATGAAAGAGAGAACATTGGACCGGACAGGGTAGTCTAGTAGTTAGGTCGCTCGACTCTCCCAGTTGAGAAGGTTTCTGAGTTTGGGGAACTACAATGCCCACAGCCAATCTGAAGGCATCCCTGAGCAAAGACGCCCCCCCCCCCCTACCTGACACCATTAAAATGGAAATCGGCCTCATTATCGTATTTCCATGAGTCACAATGTTATTCAAAGCGTGCCAAAAAGGTCCCCCCTCTCCCTCCCTCTCCACCCCCCCCCCCCCCCCTCCCCCCCACACACACACACACTCACACACACACAACTCTGTTACTATATTTCTTCAGCATCCGATGCCGCTCGTAGACATGACTTCCTGCCACAGAGCTGAGTTGTGTTATGTCTGATGGTGGCGTATCCGCGACGACGCAGGTTTGACATTTCGGGCTAATAATATGGGAACATGTTTCTGCTCTCCCCCGCCCTGCGTATATATTACGCCGGCAACAGCTGGCATCGGAGCGAGCTGCGAGCTGTGTCGCGTTCGTTCACACGATCCAATAAAACTCAAAGGATCTCGCTGCCACCTATGTTCTGATCCTGTACTAATAACCTGTGTTGTTGTTTTTTTTGGTTGTTTTAATGTAGTAGTGGTGGGGGGGGGAGAGGGAGTTATCGCATTACAAGAGTCAGATACGCTCAGAAAAGCCACTTCATGTAATGTCATTAAGCAAGTAAATAAAATATGCATCTTTCTTTCCGAGCCCGTCTCGGGAGTGGGTAGTAGACTAATGGAGTTGGCTGCATTGGGAATTGTGAGCGCTGTGAATTATTCAGGATTTGATTGATGAAATTCGATTCCTAAGCTGCTTGATCCGTCCATATGGTCCGTGCACGTTTCTACCCGTTCCTTCTTTTCCTCCTTGATATTTTTCGAGGAACAAGGAGAAGTTCTTCGCTGTTGTCATCCAAGCCAAGTGTCGCCCTGCTAGCGACAGTTTTAACCGTTTTAACCGTGATCTTAACCTTCGCCAAACCGTAACAGTTTTATCTCCAAAACTCCAAAATACTGTGGCGTGAAATGGAGTCGATGTTTTCCGCCGCATCGCTGCCGGAAAATGTTTTGAGATTCAATTAAATTTGTTCTTTTTATTGATGTGGGGAAATGAAGCCTCTTCTTTCGGTGTTTTACAGCGATGGAATTCCCCATTAGACACATTGTTGCTTACCCTATCTCCCCGTTGCTAACGGAAGAAAATAGCTGCCTCGCTATTAAAAGAACAAAGTGAAGTCAGCCGGAAATGGTGCTGTATATATATATATATATATATATATATATATATATATATACATATATATATATATATATATATATATATATACATATATATGTAAAAAATAATGATGGCTTATCTTTATAATTTACATCTGCACTGACCTACCTTAATGCCCTGCGCAATTATAGTGTTGCCATAACAAGCAGGAATAATATAGCTTCTTCGCTTCCAATTATCTCGATATTTAGATCCCTTGCCGCCTTTCATTTTCAAAGTTACACAACTAACATTTGGCGAGGTTATGAATTCATTCTCCCTTGTGATACAGCTTTTTCTGAAAGCGTACCATGTGCCGTCGCGCGGGTAGCGGGGGGAAAGGAAAAGGGGACGCTTTTGATTGATATCGCGCCATTTCGGTACGCTCCGCAGAGAAAGATTCTCAATTTGCGAATCGTGACAAATATACCGTATTTCTACGACTATTTGGAGAGCTGATACCCCACATCAACAATGGTCTTTCTTCCAACAGGGGGGGGGGGGGGGGGGTTGTGCAACACACAGCCTCAATTAGCACTGGTATCGTCCTTATTTAAACTGCTAATCGCGGAGGAGTAACCTGAATGTTAGTCGTCTCTCAAGGCGCCGGTTCATAGCAGCGGGGGGTCCCTGTTGCCCTCCCCTCCCCCCTCCCTCCCCCCCTCCCCCCCCGTCCTCCCCGTGGGAGTCTCTGTATAATCACCCATTACATTTGCCAAGGAAATTCCTTCCCCCTATTCTTCAATGATATAATAAGAATATAATCAACAGCAAACAGCTTCCAGCCCTCAAGTGAATGAATACATGAATTCCGCCATTTTTTTGTGGACACGTCTTAGAATATTCCGAGCATACGCAAACCCTTCTGCGGCAGGCAGGGTACTTTGAAAGAAGTTTGTCTGGCTGGAGACCAGAAGAAGTCCTCAGAAACATGTTTTGTACTCTTCGTACTACTGGTTTCCCTTTTGGTCACAGATCGTTCTGTTGGTTAAGACCAGTGGGGGGGTTAACCAACCAAATGATGCCTACCTTTTATCGGACTAATCCCGTTAAAGTTCAAGTTAGTCAACAATCGTGGAGGTGCAAGAAGGTGAGGAGGAAAAAGAGGTTTGAACTTATTTTTCGCACATGAAGTGTACTGAGTGCTGGGTGGCCCCAGTGGGGAATCAGGGCAACCTAACCCCCTTCGGGTGGTGTTAGTGCTCTACCAGATGAGCAGCATAGGACAACACGTAGAACAAAGGCACTATCTCTATCTCAGGATAATTATCCCATCTCTGTTAGCATAATATTGAACTGAATTGAAAAAAATGTGGTGGTTACACTTTATGTAACAACCCAAAAAATCCAGCAATTACACGTAGGACCTTTAGCAACAAATATGTAAATATCGAGTCGTGACTGAAAGGCAAAGCACTGATCTGGGGATTAGCTGGTTTATTATGAAATGCAACCAAAAGGCTTAATAAAGAGATGTTTTTAAAAAAAAATTATATAAATCAAACATCCACATTTATTCTGTAAGCATAACTCTATTCGGTTGTTGTTCTGTATTCCTTGTACAATTTGCAGGCATTGTTCCTTGTTCATGAATAAAATACAACTAAAAATAGAACCTGTCCCTGACCCAAGTAATCTTAATAACTATAAAAATAAATAAACCATCCTGCATTTGCTTTCACTCCTAATACTCCTATAATACCAACATTTGCCTCAAATCCCAACTCTGGCACCCAGAGCCTGCTTTCTGCTGAGCCAGAGGGAAAAACGCCACTCTCTTCCAAAAGCATCAACGCTCTGAGAGAGAGAGAGAGAGAGAGAGAGAGAGAGAGAGAGAGAGAGAGAGAGAGAGAGAGAGAGAGAGAGAGAGAGAGAGAGAGAGAGAGAGAGAGAGAGAGAGAGAGAGAGAGAGAGAGAGAGAGAGAGAGAGAGAGAGAGAGAGAGAGAGAGAGAGAGAGAGAGAGAGAGAGAGAGAGAGAGAGAGAGAGAGAGAGAGCAATCTCACGCGACCACTCACCCACTGACACGCTTCGCTACAGTACTTCTGATAGCCTGCCCAAAGGAATCCGACGGGCTGTTTTCCATGCTGACTAAAGAACCCCCCCCCCCTTCCTCCCTACCCACCATCCGCCCGCCATCTTTGGTCGAGTGTCGCTCTCGCAGAATGGTCCCGCTCACTTCTGATGCCCAATTAAAACGGCCGGCCATGACGGGACAAGACGGGCTGGGCTGGCTGCGCGCGAGTCACCTCTGTTTTCTCGGCTCTAAATGATGTATAAGCGTGTCATGCTGTCCCCGCCGTGACTAATTGCCCGTGTGTGTGTGTGTGTGTGTGTGTGTGTGTGTGTGTGTGTGTGTGTGTGTGTGTGTGTGTGTGTGTGTGTGTGTGTGTGTGTGTGTGTGTGTGTGTGTGTGTGTGTGTGTGTGTGTGTGTGTGTGTGTGTGTGTGTGTGTGTGTGTGTGTGTGTGTGTGTGTGTGTTCGACACAAATCCGAGCTGCGTTGCGAGCGTGTCGCGTGTCGCATGTGCGCGGAGCAGGAGATGCATGTACGCTTGTCTCCTCACCTTAGCTCAGGAGGCCGTTAGCTTCAGTGAGGGAAATGCAACAATGTGTCACCTTTGTTTTTGGGCAGAGGAGATTGAGTCTTTTCCTTTTCACCCTAAATTGACGAATATAAAACATGAAATATACTTTGCCCACTTTAAAGGGGTCATATTACACTTCCAGGTGGGAGTGTGATTAGCCCTCACAGGCCGTTTTTTAAATTGTCATGTGACGATTAAAAACTGTTTGGTGACATCACTCAGTGCCCACCCAGATCAAGTACAATGGTATGCTTATTCCCCTTCACTTCCGCACTCAACAACAATACAATACAATACAATACTATACTATACATTACTATACTATACCATACTATACTATACCATACTATACGATACCATACCATACTATACTATACATACTATACTATACATACATACTATACTATACCATACTATACTATACTATAAACTACCATACTATACTATACATACCATACTATACTATACCATACATACTATACTATACCATACTATACTATACCATAAACATACATACTATACTATACCATACAATACTATACCATACTATACTATACCATACTATACCATACAATACTATACCATACCATACTATACCATACTATACTATACCATACTATACTATACCATACAATACTATACCATACTATACTATACCATACAATACTATACATACTATAACATACAATACTATACTATAACATACAATACTATACCATACTATACTATACAATACTATACTATAACATACAATACTATACCATACTATACTATACCATACTATACTATACCATACTATACTATACCATACAATACTATACCATACTATACTATACATACAATACTATACCATAACATACAATACTATACCATACAATACTATACTATACTATACCATACAATACTATACCATACTATACTATACCATACAATACTATACTATACATACAATACTATACATACAATACTATACATACTATACCATACAATACTATACCATACTATACTATACCATACTATACTATACCATACAATACTATACCATACATACAATACTATACTATACAAACTATACCATACTATACTATACCATACAATACTATACCATACTATACTATACCATACAATACTATACTATACAATACCATACAATACCATACAATACCATACAATACTATACCATACTATACCATACAATACTATACCATACAATACTATACAATACTAAACTATATGCAATAAACAACACTATACGATACACAATAAAAAAAATAACAACAACAACAATAAGAACAATAAAGTGTCTAATGGATGATATTGCGGAGGGTGCAAAAAGCATTTGAATGTGCCAGTAGTGCAGCACTGTAGTGAGCATCATCAATAACCAAAGTACACCGTACAGTGCAGTACGCTAATGAGTCCATTACAGAGGTATGACGAGGGTAATGTGGAGCCTGTGGGTAGAAACGCTATCATGGAGAGATCAGTTCACAGCAGGCATCCAGGGGTTAGGCAGCTCGCTCATGGGTGCCTTACTGGTTTGACTGTGTACATTGGGGTTTGAACCCTGATCCTTTCGACAGCGAAAGGGTCATAGGCCTACACCCTCACCGTGACAACGATCCTGCCCCATATCATCTCGGATAACAACATCAGCAATAGCCCAATTCAGCTCAATAATCCTTTAGTTTTTTTCATTTTCTGAAGTTAACTTCTGGTCGATTGGGTAGAGGCACATCTCGTGTAAGGCTATCGTTTTTTTCGGACCTTGACATTCGGCAGACCGACTTTTACCGGCTGCGTTAATGACGGTCAAGTGGATTGTAAAGTATTGACTCCCGAGAGGTCATGTAAAGAAGCGTTGGGCTTGGGTAGGGTACTGACATGTCTGCCAGAGTTCCTCCGCGTAAGATAACGTGGAAGTCCGTAATGGACGATTGATCGGTTGGAGCGACTTTACTGCCCCGCTCAAGGTCAGGTTGCGAGACACTGTGATGGCGCAGATGGCGCAGGCCGTAGCACGGGACTGGATTATGAAGTGGCACGTCGTACCTGATGTAACATCAAGGCCCTCGGAAGACTTGAAATATGGCTAACTAAGGGAAGAGCCTAATGGTGCTAATTTACTGGTTGGTGGCTTCCTGGTCGCATATCAAACAAACCAACTACACGAACCAGATGGGTCTTTTAACACGATCAAGATGGCGGTTCTCCCTTGGTCATATTTTCCGCACGCCCGAGCACACAATGTGATGAATTGCCTCTTTTTTTTCCGGGGGAACGAGAAACGCCGGGCCGCAGACATTATGTTGAGCATGTAAGCCTCCAATTTGAAGTTAAACGATCCCCCCCCCCCCCCCCAACAAAAAATAAAAGAGTGGTAGATATGAAGCAAATGGCTTCGAAATGAGAAGGTAGGCTGTGAAGACAGGAAGCCATTGAGGCAGGAAGTGATTCATGCGCTTGACTGTATATATATATATATATATATATATATATATATATATATCGATGACCTCACGGTGCGCCTCATTAGTCCTGGTTTCTTTAGTTCTCCGTTAAGGCTTTGAAGTATTTTGTCCCCAGCCAGAGAATAAAACGTGTTATAAGTTATGAACACGCACACCCAGGGGGTTTGGGGTGGGTGGGGGGGGGGGGGTAATTACCTGAGTACCATCCTAAATTAGCATCGGTCTGCATCCTGTACCACTTATACCGGGCCGACGAAAACAACTTGTAACTAGAACCTTTGCATATACCCTGCATTTATTTGTCTTTCTTCCCGGAACATATATATTTTTTATTCATATAAGACAGAAGGTAGTCTTATACGTGTGTTCTACGGAAACGTGCGTGCGTGTGCGTGTGCGTGTGTGTGTGTGTGTGTGTGTGTGTGTGTGTGTGTGTGTGTGTGTGTGTGTGTGTGTGTGTGTGTGTGGTGTGTGTGTGTGTGTGTGTGTGTGTGTGTGTGTGTGTGTGTGTGTGTGTGTGTGTGTGTGTGTGTGTGTGTGTGTGTGTGTCGCAGCCAATTTCCAAGTTGACCATAGTTGGCAAAGCAGTGTCCATGTAGTGAAGTAACAGCACAACACAGCACCACCACACACAGGCTATCGATGAATGGCTGTACTGGTACTGTACTGTAGCTCCCTACATCGTCACACACCATCAGGGCCTACTCCACTCAGCCAGGACTATTACCGATGCAAAGAAAGATCAAGTCAAAACTACTACTACTTAAACTCAATTTGAATGCACAACAATGCTTAACAAACTCAAGACAGCCATTAACTAATCATTCAACAAGTGTGTGGAAACAAAATGCAACAACCAGCTCAACGAGATGCAACACTGCGGCAAAACCGGCAAAGACAAATGAGTCTCACTCGCCAATGATGTTCACTTAAAGACGAAATCCATTCTCCTGTCCTTCTGGATGAATGTTTCGATAACCCGGTCATAAGGCTGATCACTGCTTTTCAGATCCAAAAGAAGTTGCCTTTTAATAGCTATGGAAGCTAATGCAGTGAGTCGGGATTGTCGTGTTCTGTTCCTCCATATGTTTTTATCCCTTCGAGGGCGGAAAATGTCCTTTCCACAGACGCAGTGGTGACGGGGATCGTTAAAACTTTTTTAGAATGTTTATCTTTTCACTGAATGGTCGCCTTGAAAAGGGTACTAACAACAATTCCGCAACAACATCATCTTCACCTGTTGCCATTTCGACGTAAAAAAACCTACGTAGAAAAAAAACAGCAAACGTAGCACTAAGCTAGATCCTCTGTCTCGAGCCAGTGAACTAACGGGACCTTCTAGCGTACTATGGAACTGTGGGGAAATCTGAAAGAATACGCCCATTGGCTACAAACCAATATATGATTGGTTGATCAAATTGTCAATCCAAACGTACGCTCTCATTCAGTTTAAGGGCCAAGGCATTCGCGAGTACTTTGGTTGAAGGATATTCTTCCCAGCAACCCAGAAAAATATCTGATTGGTTGCATTTTTTTCTAACACAAAACCACTCAAATGCGTAGTGCATGGACCAATAAGACAAACAAATCAACGTAACACTGTAATATAACAGATAACAACACAGACACGATTGTCATTTATTAATTTTATTTAAATTGTATTACATTTTATTATTACAATTGATGTGGTTCGGGCATCTAGTAAGGATGCTTCCTGGTCGCCTCCCGAGGGAGGTTTTCCAGGCACATCCAACTGGGAAGAGACCACGGGGCAGACCGAGGTACAGGTGGGGTGATTACATCTCCACACTGGCCTGGGAACGCCTCGGGATCCCCCAGTCAGAGCTAGTCGATGTTGCCAGGGAGAGGGAAGTTTGGAGTCCCCTGCTGGAGCTGCTGCCTCCGCGACCCGATTTCGGATAAGCGGGAGAAGATGGATGGATGGATTACAATTGTTTATTTTTTTTTTTCATCTGAGGGTTCCAGGGTCTTCTCTGAATACCTTGAAGGCCCTGACCCTTCACCACTGCCGCCTACACACATGCAAACACATCTCGATGTTACGTATTCACCTTCATTGCGTACATATTTTGACGCAGGCAATTTTCAAACAAATAATAGTACCGATTTTTCCCATACAGGCATCCTGTATGATGGAACTCCTGATTGCAACCAGTGTGTCTTATTGTCTTATTGTCTCAACACGCATACACATATGGTTTCTACATGTTGATATGTGACTACATATATATATATATATATATATATATATGTATGTGTGTGTGTGTGTGTGTGTGTGTGTGTGTGTGTGTGTGTGTGTGTGTGTGTGTGTGTGTGTGTGTGTGTGTGTGTGTGTGTGTGTGTGTGTGTGTGTGTGTGTGTGTGGTGTGTGTGTGTGTGTGTGTGTTGTGTGTTTTGTGTTGTGTGTATATATTATTGTTATATGTATATATATGTATGTGTATATATATGTATATATATATGTATGTATGTATGTATTGTATATATATATATATATATATATATATATATATATATATATCATATATATATATATATATATATATTATTATATATATTATATATATATATATCTATATATATATATTATATATATATATTAATCTATATATATATATATATACATATATTATATATATATATATATAATATATATATACACACACGACTCCTCACCATCCATATTCAAAAGTTTATTTTCCAGGCCACAAGCATTTAGAATTGCGTATGCCGTGGCTGATATTCGTCGGCCCTGCCTTTCGTTTGCCTCCTCCCTCCCTCCTTCCTCCGCCTCCTCCCTCCCTCCCTCCCTCCTTCCTCTGCCCCCTCCCTCCCTCCCTCCCTCCTCCCTCCCTCCCTCCCTCCCTCCTCCCTCCCTTCCTTCCTCCCTCCCTCGGTGAGCTGAGCGCCCGCTACATAATAGATTTATCTGTGAAAGAAAACAGGGAAGAGGAAACGGGAAAGAAAAGCCCAACAGGTCATTACTGTCTGAGGGAGTTGATGACCCGAGTGGGCGGCGCCCTCCTCCTCCTCCTCCTCCAGCACCACCACCACCACCACCACCATCACCACCATCACCACCACCACCATCACCACCACCACCACCATCACCACCACCACCACCAGCACCACCACCACCACGCACCACCACCAGCACCACCATCACCACCACCACCATCACCCCCACCTCTCCTTTTAAGTCATTCCCCTTCTCACTTATTTTTTTATTTTTTTTATTTTTTTGTCATCCGTTGGGAAATCACAGAGTGCTCCTGACAGGGAGCCCACGTGCTGACTGGGCTCATAGGCAAACTGTCACCACGGCAGAGAGAGAGAGAGAGAGAGCGAGAGAGAGAGCGAGCGAGAGAGAGAGCGAGAGAGAGCGAGAGAGAGAGAGAGAGAGAGAGAGAGAGAGAGAGAGAGAGAGAGAGAGAGAGAGAGAGAGAGAGAGAGAGAGAGAGAGAGAGAGAGAGAGAGAGAGAGAGAGAGAGAGAGAGAGAGAGAGAGAGAGAGAGAGAGAGAGAGAGAGAGAGAGAGAGAGAGAGAGAGAGAGGAGATATAGGGGGGGCAGTCTCTGTTGCAC
This sequence comes from Muraenolepis orangiensis, assembly GCA_027704905.1. Taxonomy (NCBI): domain Eukaryota; kingdom Metazoa; phylum Chordata; class Actinopteri; order Gadiformes; family Muraenolepididae; genus Muraenolepis; species Muraenolepis orangiensis. The sequence goes on from CM051018.1 coordinate 17,874,999, forward strand.
CATTTTCTTTTTCTTTCAAGTTGTGCTTGTACTTTCTACTGTTTCTACTTCAGGAAGACGCGCGGCGTGTGCGTGTGTGTGTGCGTGGTGTGTGCGTGCGTGTGTGGTGCGTGTGTGCGTGTGTGCGTGTGTGTGTGTGTGGTGCGTGTGTGTGTGGTGTGTGTGGTGCGTGTGTGTGTGTGTGTGTGACATGCTTATACGCTGTCTTCATTTCTTTGCAAATACATCATGAATGTTAATTCAAATTTTTTAAAAATAATTAATTTCTTTAGCTTCTGTAGCCTCACCGTAATAGGGGTCGGTTTTCCCCTGCGTCATTTCCCTCGATGTTTCCCTCCGCGGTCACGTCACTCTGACGCGCACACACACACACACACACACACACACCTTCTTCTTCCTTCCTGCAGACACCACGATTCACATCCCATCTTTCACCGGGACATCCTGCCTGGAGCTGGAGCCCATCGCCTCATTTCTCCAGCCCCGGGGGTCCAACCATGATCCGCGGGCCCCGGGCCGAGACGGCGCCGTGGGGCTTCGTCTGACGCTGAAGACCGGGGCCACCCAGGGAACCGTACTCTACAGTGAGTGTGGCCTCTCTCTCTCTCTCTGGTTGTCTAGACTCCTCCCAACAGGAACAAATAGGGTTCCACCTCAAAATATACATCCAGAAGTGATTTATATATGAAGTTGGGCTAAGAACGATCAAAGCATAGAATAAAAATTGGAGGAACCATAAAAAACATTTTTTCCAATTGCTGCACGGCCAGTTTTTCCATAAATGCCATTGATGTTTTTTTAATTTATATTAGTTATATATTAGTATTTCTTTTTATTACAGCTCAGAGATAGTTCTCCATTTATTGAGATGGGAGCTTGTTTGTGGGTTGAAAGATTTAATATGTAAAAAACACATCATATCACGCGCATCTCGGCTTAAAAGTTTTGCTTTTGGACTGAAAACTGATTTATTTTTAAGCATTGAGGCAAGTTCTCAGAACATCCCAGGGTCAAACAATAAGTACACGAACAGCCCGTGGAATACAATCAAACAATTTAGGATTTAGCCATGATTTATTCTCTGCCCATTTACTCTTGTAATCCACATTTTTCTTCCAGACAAGCTTTTTCTCTTTATTCACGATGACAATCTTCCGTCCTCGATATTTCAGTTTGTTACTTTCAGACAAGCGTCGGAAAAAATCTCTTCACAACTCTTCACAATAGGACCATTGCCTCCCTTTCATCCTAAAATAACCCTCAACATTCATCAAATTGCAATATATATATATATATATATATATATATATATATATATATATATATATATATATATATATAAATATATATACGATTTTATTTGTATTATTCGACCACAAACCACCCGCACTCATCTGCAGATAAACGGGACAGTTGTGAGCGCCTGATATTGTACAGAGATGACTGTCACTGGTTGTTGTTTCTTCTCCTGTCCCATCGCATTACACAGGATTGATAGAAAACCTCATCCTCTCAGTGGAGAATACAGACTAACTGCAAGGGGAGGGAGCTCCCTGATTGAACACCTTCAAATGAAAACCCCCCTCACCACCCATCCACTGGTTGAGTGGCCACACTGGTTAGAGAGAGCGCTTTATAAATGCAGTCCATCCCCACCCACCCACCCCTCCTCCTCCGCCCGCACCCCGCCCGCACACACACACACACACACACACACACACACACACACACACACACACACACACACACACACACACACACACACACACACACACACACACACACACACACACACACACACACACACACACACACACACCCACCTGCACACACACCCACCCACCCACCCGCACACACACCCACCCACCGACCGACCGGCCACGTTAGCTCCCAGCTACGTCTCGAAGGCCGCCCGCCCCCCCCCCCCCATTTCATGTGGGGGTCTTCTAAGAAGCGCTTTATAGATGTCATCATTAGAAAGAAGAAGAAGAAGAAGAGGGAAGAAAAGCGGGGGGGAAAAAAGACTAACGTGCAGACGGACGATGCTGTTCTTTTAACAACCCCTCTGCGCTCTGTTCCTTGTTCCCACTCCTAACCCGTCTTGCTCCCACTCATCCTCTTATTTATTCATGGTGGAATTTGGCTACCAAAGTTAACTTGACGGATGGAAGCCACTGAACTATTTTCTGCTGTTAATTGTGCGGATGATGAATAATTCCTCCTCCCCCCCTTTCCTTCCTTCCTCCCCCCCCCCACCCACCCCCCCCCCCCCTGTCGCATATGGAGATCTGAGTGAGGAGTGGCCGATGCCTCACCATGGATACCGTGACAAATCTTCAGAACAATAGGACACGCCGTGGCTTTCATCGATGCTTTCCCCGACTAACCGCACAGCTCTCTCTCTCTCTCTCCTCTCTCTCTCTCTCTCTCTCTCTCTCTCTCTCTCTCTCTCTCTCTCTCTCTCTCTCTCTCTCTCTCTCTCTCTCTCTCTCTCTCTCTCTTCATTTCACATCAGAGGGATACTGACAACCAAAAGACATGCATTGGGATGGGAGCAGAGTCTCCTCCGCCAGACCCGCTCCTCCTTCTCTCTCCTTTATGCAGCCTCCCTCCCTCCCTCCCTAAAGCGTAGCCTCTCCCCCTCCCTCCGGACCTCTCCCTGACGGCTGGAGGAGAGAAAGGGAAAGCAAGCAAGGGAGAGGGAGAGAGAGAGAAATCCAAGATGTATGTGCGTGCGATAGTGCAGGATAAAGAGAGGGAGAGAGGGGAGAGAGGGGAGAGAGGGGAGAGAGAGGGAGAGAGAGGGAGAGAGAGGGGAGAGAGGGGAGAGAGGGGAGAGAGAGGAGAGAGAGAGAGAGAGAGAGAGAGAGAGAGAGAGAGAGAGAGAGCGAGCGAGCATGACCAGGTGACAGACGGTGACTAAAGGAGGACCGCGCTGGTTGTTAGCTGCAGTGTGCTGTGCTGTGGTAACGGGGTCATGTGGACAGGAGGGAAACAATATCCTCACTCAAGAAAAATAGAAACATAAAAGATGGACCAGGATGCTCTTTCCCCGGCCGTAAGAGATGATTCATGGTTAACAAATAACTCAAAGTGCTAATGGGGGAGAGGACGGCTGCATCGGTAAACTTGTCCATGTTTACATCGGGGGGAAAAACAACCCCCAAAAAAATAAAGATTTACGAGAAAATAAATACAAACCTGAAAATCGTTAACACGAAAAAAACCTTCATCCAATGAGATAGAGGTTCAGCCTCAAGTGTTAACAATCACCGCCACATATAGATGACTCATAGCTCATCGAAAATGATTGAATATATGGTGCACGCGTGATAAGATTCACAATTCACGTTTACGTCATAAACAACATACGGTTTATTAAACCGTATGTGAACACCTGCTTTGAGTTGGCAGCAGTCGTTTTGCCCGGCAGTATTTTTGGAAAGATCCGACCTACAATTTCTGTACGCGAGGAAGAGTCAAGTTATTGTTATTATTACTATTATTATTATTGATTATTGAATGGCAGAACCCTAAGTCATTATAATACACCATATATAGAAACCTCTCGGCATAAACACAACTTCCTGTCCAGACAGGAAATACATAAAACAGCTCTCATGGACATGAACATGTGTCAGGATTGGCAGTTCTGCCTCCCAGCGTTTCACAGCCCTCGTCCAGGTAGCCACGCCCCCTTTTCACGTCCCGCATTTATGTAACCGTTTCCCCAGCCCTCGTCCAGGTAGCTACGCCCCTATCACGTCCCGCATTCCTGTCACCGTTTCCCCAGCCCTCGTCCTGATAGCCACGCCCCTATCACGTCCCGCATTCCTGTCATCGTTTCCCAGCCCTCGTCCAGGTAGCCACGCCCCCTATCACGTACCGCATTCCTGTCATCGTTTCCCCAGCCCTCGTCCTGATAGCCACGCCCCCTTGTTAGTGCTCCCCCGCAGCTGCAGCGCATCACTGTTGATTTCCCCCTCATGTTTTCCTGCCCGTCTGATTGGCTGCCTGGGACCTCCTGTTATGCCCCGTGTGTTTAAATAGGCGGCGTCTTCTTTTGTTCAGCGCCGGTTCATTGTATGTGTATGTGTATATTGTACATGTGTATATTATATTATATATACTGTCTCGTTGTGTTATGCCGAGTTCTTGTTTCATGTGTGTCATGAAAGTGTGTCATCGTGTCGTGCATTTGGGTTCTCCTCCTAAGTCCCTGTCCCTCATTCTCCCCACCACGACTACCCCTGACAACATGGACTCGACATTGAACAAATACATTCACTATCTGAGACACTGTCTAAGACCGAAAACCAACTGTCTGTTGTTTTGGTGTTCGTCTCACTCGTCTCTGATGGATGTCAGGGAGAGGTGGACTTTATGGTTATTTGTTTGCCTTCCAGTTCAGAGTTTTGTTTATTTCCGAGACGCCTATACCGATCAACCCTAAATCCAGTTCACCAACCCGTTTTTCCCCCCTTGTGTTTTATTCTAGGCCAGGAACAGAATTTCGGAGATCGGTTTCTCCACGTCTTCCTGGAAGATGGAAGGGCTGCAGCCACACTAGGCTGTGGAGGCGGAGTCACATTAACCGCAGCATCCGACCACAGCATCCACAGCAACAGATGGATACCTGTCACAGTCAGGTACCATCTACAGTATTTCCTCTGTCGTCTGGCGTGTGTGTGTGTGTGTGTGTGTGTGTGTGTGTGTGTGTGTGTGTGTGTGTGTGTGTGTGTGTGTGTGTGTGTGTGTGTGTGTGTGTGTGTGTGTGTGTGTGTGTGTGTGTGTGTGTGTGTGTGTGTGTGTGTGTCTCTCGCTCTCGCTCTCTCTCTCTCTCCATTCCTCTTTTGTGTTTACTATGCTTTGCAGAATCATGCTTTTTATTACAAAAAAAGTTAATGAAGTGGCAAGACCCAAACCAAATTGGGTCCCGAGGAGTTTATTATCTAAAAAGAAATGCAATAAAACCTTGTCTATACCCTCACATCCTGACACCTTGTCTATACTCTCACATCCTGACACCTTGTCCATACCCTCACATCCTGACACCTTGTCTATACCCTCACATCCTGACACCTTGTCTATACCCTCACATCCTGACACCTCGTCCACACCCTCACATCCTGACACCTTGTCTATACCCTCACATCCTGACACCTCGTCTATACCCTCACATCCTGACACCTCGTCTATACCCTCACATCCTGACACCTTGTCTATACCCTCACATCCTGACACCTTGTCTATACCCTCACATCCTGACACCTCGTCCACACCCTCACATCCTGACACCTCGTCTATACCCTCACATCCTGACACCTCGTCTATACCCTCACATCCTGACACCTCGTCTATACCCTCACATCCTGACACCTTGTCAGTACCCTCACATCCTGACACCTTGTCTATACCCTCACATCCTGACACCTTGTCAGCAAACCGTGTCAAAATAAAAAAATTCATATGCATTTGCCTATTTATTTTGGTTCCACTTGCAGCAACTTGAAAGTCTCTAAGCCGCTAATGGACTTATTACTGTAGCCGGTATCTTAATTATGTTTAGCGAGTTTAACACCTCTCTTTTGGTTTTCCCCACCAAAAGCTTTAGTTTACACACTTAGGATGAGTGCTATAGTTGCCTGCAGTCGACTAGGTCGACCATTGTCCAACCAGAGGTGACAATTGGAATGCACATTTAAGGTCTGGAAGTAATACAACTGAAAGGGTTTGTTTTGTCTAGTTGTTTCCGTGTGGTGTGTGTATTGGTACTCTGAACGCAATGCACATGAATGAGTCAGGATGCGGGGGGGGTGGACATTATGTTAATTATGTTGTTGATGTATTGTTGTTTGTTTACACAAAAGAGAGTTATTTTAGTTCGGTGATTTCATGGGGCTGCTTTGTTACTCTTGAAAACGTGTGCATTGTTGCGTCATTAAAATGCCATTACCAAAAGTTGAGAGGGATTCTGATTGAGACGAGGGCTACGGCAAGCGGCGCAGACCACATCGGTATGCTGGGCAGTTAGCCTAATGATGGCGCCCTTTATAACAGTAAAGGGGGCTGTTGTTGTGTTAATACTGGAATCGCCAATTTGGGAATAGTGATGGTTCCTATACAAGACTTAGGCTTTGTTTTTTTTTCCCCCTCCGTTAGATAGATAGAAATCTAATACAGGATGTGAAGACATCAACAAAGAAAAAGTGAAGGGAAAAAAGGCAATCAGAGTTTTGACGTATTTCCGAACAATCTCCCACTTGAATGAAATAAAAACAAACCAACAAACAAATTAGAACGGATCAGGCCTTTGGAAATGTTTTAAGAACCACACTGGATTCGACAAGAAGCGGGAACAGGAGTTTCCACAATCAGGTTGTTGTTCATTGGAGACATAATGTAATAGAGGCTCAGTTTAGATTAGACAGCAATAACTTTTCGATATTGTAAGCCTCCTGAGGAAAATTGGCAATTTCAGTTATCGGTCGATCTAATCTCGGAGCAGTATAGTTGAGAAGAAGAAGTCCCTTCATGGTGTGGGTGGTTAGGCCCTACCGTGCATGGCTCTCCTGTGTACCCACGGCACCCCTCTGTAGTGTTGTGTGGCTGAAGGAGCTCTGATCACACCGGCTTATTTTAGAGATTAAGATGAGAAGGGGCCGACGTTCAAAGAACGTCATTTGTGTGTCGGAAATGGGGGAGAGGAGAGAGAGGAGAGAGAGAGAGAGAGAGAGAGAGAGAGAGAGAGAGAGAGAGAGAGAGAGAGAGAGAGAGAGAGAGGAGAGAGAGAGAGAGAGAGAGAGAGAGAGAGAGAGAGAGAGAGAGAGAGAGAGAGAGAGAGAGAGAGAGAGAGAGAGAGAGAGAGAGAGAGAGAGAGAGAGAGAGAGTGAGTTTCCACCCTGCGATGCTCAACCCAACTGGAAAAAACAACAAAGACTCGCGCAGCTAGCTGCCTGTTATTTTCAGCGTGTTGTGGAGTGCTATCGATTCAACCTGTCGTCCACTTGCGTGTTTCACCATTGAAATGTTGTGTGAGATATACACTAGGATGGCGATCCGTTACTTTAATAGTCTAAGTTCTCAAACGGCGGGCAGTTCTTCAGGCGCCGGCTCCCTCACCTCCTCTGACTTCACCGCCTCACTAATCACCCCGGTGTGGGTGGAGGGTTAGCTGGGGGAATGTGTGAGGCACGCAATGTGCATTGTGAATATTGAATCGCTAATTAAGCAGCCTTCCCCGTTAGTGAGCCTAATTGGATGAGTCGCGTGGCCCCGTCGTTGTGTAAGCAGCTTGTTTTACAGTCGGACTGGTCCGAATGAACTAGGTCAAGTAAGAATAAGCTAATCAAAAAATAGACCGTGGGCTTTGGAGGATGCCCAGTTTTGAGGAGGAGCGCAGTTTGTCCTGTTGTCCATGTTGCGATGGTATTGGAAAGGAGGTTCATATTAGGATAAGTTAACAAGCCCCTTCCTTCAGGCCTTTTTGGATGATGCAATGCCCCAAAGCCGTCCAACACTGATTTGTTTCTGGTCTGCCAGTCCCTGGTTTCCTTATGTAACGCCAGTTGTATCCCATGTATTATGCATCAGTAGAAATCTTTCCAGAAGGAGATTTTGCCTTGGTTAGGGCCTTGGTAAGAGCCTTAGTTATAGTGTCTGAGTATAAGTCTAGGTTATAGTGTTTTAGTCAGAGCCTTAGTTATAGTGTCTTGGTAAGTGCCTTAATTATAGTGTCCAAGTAAGAGCCTTTGTTATAGTGTCTTCGTAAGAGCTTTAGTTATAGTGTCCCGGTAAAAGCCTTAGTGATAGTGTCTTAGTAAGAGCCTTAGTTAAAGTGTCCTAGTAAGAGCCTTAGTGATAGTGTCTTAGTAAGAGCCTTAGTTAAAGTGTCTTAGCAAGAGCCTTAGTTAAAGTGTCTTAGTAAGAGCCTTAGTGATGGTGTCTTAGTAAGAGCCTTAGTTACAGTGTATTAGTAAGAGCTTTAGTTATAGTGTCTTAGTAAGAGCCTTAGTTACAGTGTCTTAGTAAGAGCCTTAGTTAAAGTGTCTTAGTAAGAGCCTTAGTTAAAGTGTCCTAGTAAGAGCCTTAGTGATAGTGTCTTAGTAAGAGCATTAGTTAAAGTGTGCTAGTAAGAGCCTTAGTTAAAGTGTCTTAGTAAGAGCCTTGGTTATAGTGTCTTAGTAAGAGCTTTAGTTATAGAGTCTTAGTAAGAGCCTTAGATATAGTGTCTTACAAAGAGCCTTAGTGATAGTGTCTTAGTAAGAGCCTTAGTGATATTGTCTTAGTAAGAGCATTAGTTGAAGTCTTAGTTGGAGCCTTAATAGCCTTACATTGAGACTAAGAGCCCTAGTAAGAGCACATTGGCAACATATAACTCAGCGTTATATGTGCTCCACAGGCAGTGCCACCATGCCTTTCTTTGTACATTGAAACCAATCAATGTCATCATTTAGGAGTGAAAGTGGTGGGTTGACGCTAGCTTACAGAGACGTCGAGAGTCGAAGCTCTGTGTTTTGTTTGCAGCCGGCTGGCTGCGGAGCACCTTCCACCCATGTATTATGGCAGCTTTTCCCGGCCGAACAAAGTCATTACACTAATAGCTCTGGTGGAGCCAAGCCGTTAGTTTGAGCCTAAATCTGAGCCTTAGTTATTTACTCTGGTTAGTGTGTTAAAGAGCCTTAGTTATTTACTATATTAGACCTCTGGTTAGTGTGTTATTAAAGAGCCTTAGTTATTGGCCTTTAGAGTCCTAAATCTCTAAAGTGGAGCCTTTGTTTAAACCTTTAAAAAAGTCTTATATAGTCAAATATTATCAACTCAAATGTTAGTAACTGTTACTATTGGAATTTAGTTGAAAAACAGAAAGCTAACCATTTCAATCCAATTGTCATCGCAATGGATATTTAATTGAGAACCAAATAGAACCCAAGCCAGCAATCAACTTTGATTATCACCTGTGATAATCAGACTATGAGCTGAGATTAACAATCTCTGTAATTAAACTGCATATTAAACAGTTGGTGTTGGAGTGCAGCGTAGCCCCGGTTGTGTGTAGCTTGGTCGGCTGAAGTCAGCCATAACAACCAACCCGTGATGGTATGATGATGAAAAAGGTTAAGGTTACCACTATTATATTTTTGTATTATTGTTAATTGCGAGGTTCAAGGTGTAATAATATCAGTCAAAAATGATGTTTTACTGCCATCTGTTGCCAATGTGCCTTTGTGAGCATTTTCGAAAATGCTCTCCTGAATAAAAGTCAGTCAAACGGTGATACAAACATGCTATTTAAAGATGCTGTATATAAAATGAAATGTACTGTACTCGATGTTATTGATTTCCGTGCCGGAACATTTCTTTTTTGTTTTGGTCTGAGTGTTCGGTCTCCTCAGAGTATCCCCGGGTTGCCAGATATGAGGGGAAGAATTGGGACAGAGACACGGCACACTGCAGCCACGAAAGCAAGGGAGCGAACCGGATCCACTGAGATTGTAATAGATTCTACATCTCGGAGTCTCAATCTCGTCTCATTTTAATCTCGGGGTCCGTTGGGATTTTGTACCGCAGTAGCCAATTAAAAATGCCTGCCGTCATTGTTACATATAGCACCTTTAAAGAACATGCTAAGAGCGCCAACATTTCCTGTTGTGTTGTGGCTGTCTCTTATTTGCCTCTCTCCCCCCTTTGAACACCTCGGGAAAAGAGAGGCATTGTGCTAATTTAGTTCACACACGCGCACACACACACACACACACACACACACACTCACAAACACATCATTGTAACTGTTGTAAATGAGCATGCTAGTGATGACACATCACTTAAGCGCAGTGCATTAGCCAGATGACGCGCTGCCTTAATGTCGTCCCTCAGGTTAATTGTAACATCACATCTAAATAAAAACATCAGCTGCATATTGTGTATGTGTGTGTGTGTATCGTGTCATGTGTTCATATTGTGTGTGTGTGTGTATCGTGTCATGTGTTCATATTGTGTGTGTGTAGCGTGTCGTGTGTTCATATTGTGTGTGTGTGTGGGAGTAGCATGTTGTGTGTGTGTGGGAGTAGCATGTTGTGTGTTCATAGTGTGTTTGTGTATGTGTATCGTGTCATGTGTTCATATTGTGTGTGTGTGGGAGTAGCATGTTGTGTGTTCATAGTGTGTGTGTGTGGGAGTAGCATGTTGTGTGTTCATAGTGTGTGTGTGTGGGAGTAGCATGTTGTGTGTTCATAGTGTGTGTGTGTGGGAGTAGCATGTTGTGTGTTCATAGTGTGTGTGTGTGGGAGTAGCATGTTGTGTGTTCATATTGTGTTTGTGTATGTGTAGCGTGTCATGTGTTCATATTGTGTGTGTGTGGGAGTAGCATGTTGTGTGTTCATAGTGTGTGTGTGTGGGAGTAGCATGTTGTGTGTTCATAGTGTGTGTGTGTGGGAGTAGCATGTTGTGTGTTCATAGTGTGTGTGTGTGGGAGTAGCATGTTGTGTGTTCATATTGTGTGTGTGTGGGAGTAGCATGTTGTGTGTTCATATTGTGTGTGTGTGGGAGTAGCATGTTGTGTGTTCATATTGTGTGTGTGTGGGAGTAGCATGTTGTGTGTTCATAGTGTGTTTGTGTATGTGTAGCATGTTGTGTTCATATTGTCTTTGTGTGTAGTGTGTCCTGTTTATATTGTGTGTGTGTGTAGCGTGTCATGTGTTCGTATTGTGTTTGTGTGTGTATGTGTGTAGCGTGTCGTGTGTTCATATTGTGTGTGTGTGTGTAGCGTGGCATGCGTTCATATTGTGTTTGTGTGTGTGTGTGTGTGTGTGTGTGTGTGGTGTGTGTGTTGTGTGTGTGTGTGTGTGTGTGTGTGTGTGTGTAGCCTGTCGTGTGTTCATATTGTGTATCTGTGGTGTGAAAAGTGTACGAGGGCTCTGCGAGTGATTATAAAGTGTTTACTTCATCACTGCTCCTTTCGATAAGGAGAGAAAAGCAGCTCCTGCCTTCTTCATGTGTGTGTATATGTGTGCGTGCGTGTGTGTGTGTGTGTGTGTGTGTGCGTGCACCTCAGCAATGCATCTTGCACTCCAGTGTTTGTGTGTAAGGGTGAAATGGGATCATTGTTATGATGATAATAGTGATGAGAGAGAGACAAGAGGGGGTTTGAGGGGCAACATAGACATTTCAGTCCTGCTCCTACTGCTGCTACTATACTGCTACGTCTACTACTACTTTACTGCTACTACTATACTGCTACATCTACTACTACTATACTGCTGCTGCTACTACTACTATACTGCCAGTACTACTACTATTATACTGCTGCTGCTGCTGCTACTACTATACTGCTACATCTACTACTACTATACTGCTACGTCTACTACTACTACTATACTGCTACGTCTACTACTACTATACTGCTACGTCTACTACTACTATACCGCTACGTCTACTACTACTATACTGCTACGTCTACTACTGCTACTCTTACTACTACTATACTGCTGCTACTATACTGCTGCTACTACTAATACTACTACAATACTGCTGCTTCTGCTACTGCTACTACTACTACTATACTGCTGCTGCTGCTACTACTACTACTACTGCTACTACTACTAGTAGTACTACTATGCTACTACTACTACTAGTACTACTATACTGCTACTACTACTACTACTATACTGCTGCTACTGCTACTGCTGCTACTACTACTACTACTACTACTATACTGCTGCTACTTCTACTGCTACTACAACTACTACTACTTCTACTATACTGCTGTTACTACTACTACTATTACTGTACTGCTACTACTCCTACTGCTACTACTACTACCACTATACTGCTGCAGCTGCTGTTCCTACTGCTACTACTACTACTACTATTACAACTACTATACTACTACTACTACTACTAATACTGCTACAAATGCTACTACTGCTTCTACTAATACTACTACTATACTGCTGCTGCTGCTGCTACTACTACTATATTGCTACTTCTACTACTACTATATTGCTACTACTACTACTACTGCTACTCTTACTACTACTACTATTGCTACTACTACTACTACTACTATATTGCTGCTACTACTACCTACTACTACTATATTCCTGCTGCTACTACTACTACTACTACTACTACTACTACTGCGACTAATACTACTACTAATTATACTGCTACTAATACTACTACTATTACTACTACTACTACTAGAGCTATACGGCTGCTGCTACTACTACAACTGCATACTAATAATAATTACAATAATTATTATATAATATTAATATAATATTACAATAATAATAATAATAAATATTATTATATAACAACAATAACGGAATCAACAGAAATGATATGCTTTTCGTTGCCATACCACAGTAGTGGGTTTGCTCCAGGCCCGGAGCCATGTAGATGAGCTTGGCGTAGTGTCGGCTGGCCCCCGCGCACCCCGAGACCTCATCAAGGCCCATCACGCTGTTTGCTTAGCGAGCGCGGCCGCCGTCTCTCCCAGGGAAACACGCCGCGTAAATTAGCATATCATGTAGGATGCAAGCTAGCAAGCTATTCCACTGTGCCTCAGTGCCCAGAAGAAGATGAAGATGAAGAAGAAGAAGAAAAAAAATAAGATACACACACATATTATATACTATATATATTTATATAATACACTTTAGATAACAATTGATTTATCTTGTCTTGTATATCTTCTTATTTTCCCACCAATGTGGAGACCTTGCCTTAAAGTGCTGAATCATACCACCACATACTCCGGGGGGGGTTTGCGGGTGTATTTGTCTTAATGCGACAAAGAGAAATAAACAGCGATGTAATATTCATGAGGACAGCACACACACACACACACACACACACACACACACACACACAGCCACAGTATGAAGAGATAACCCCATTGTGATACTATGTGTTAGTATTTGGTTCTGGTATTTCGCTTTCTGGACGCTTTTTTCCCATTGAAATTCCAAATGCGTAGTCTTGGAAGTTTCTTTTCGTTTTTTTCTCGTTGACTCTCTCTCTCTCTCTCTCTGCTAACTTTCCTAACCTGCAATTATTCCTACCTGAAGTTGTATGTGTTGTGATTGCCACCTGTTGTGTGTCCTTACAAAAAAGGGTCTGATGGTTTAGATTACCATGACTGAGGGGCGATTGGCCTGATTGCTTACATCTGTTCATTAAAGTGGATTTTTCTATTCAAGAAGCAGCGGGCAATCACAAAAGGAGCCCATGAGCAAGTCAATGGAATTCAAACGGGCACGCGGGTCTTGATTTGCTGGCCGTGTGATTAGCATCGCAAAGCATACACAGGGGCCAAATTGAGGTCAGGGAGAAATAAATGCCACTGTATGTGTGTGTGTGTGTGTGTGTGTGTGTGTGTGTTTAGCAGCAGGCATTTTGCAATAACTCTGATTTATAAATCAGAAGGGGGGACGACGGCAGAAATCAGTAAAAAACGCAGCTTGAAATATGTCTGTTTTTTGGGTTTTATTGTTTTCCGGGTTTTTTTTGGACTGAAGCTTCATGTGTGGCTGTGTTGTTTAACCTTTTGCATAATATATGTCTCAGTAAAGAGGGCATGTGTGTGTGTGTGTGTGTGTGTGTGTGTGTGTGTGTGTGTGTGTGTGTGTGTGTGTGTGTGTGTGTGTGTGTGTGTGTGTGTGTGTGTGTGTGTGTGTGTGTGTGTGTGGGTAGCTGGTTGATGTATTGGTGGGAGCGGAGCACTTGACTCTTACCAAAGCTGGATTATGACACAAGTAGACCAGCTACTTAACATTGCGGCTACAGCCTTAATGACTAATGCAATTGTGTGTGTGTCCCCAGAGAGAGAGACACACACACACACACAGGGTCAAATGATGAAAGTGTCGTCGTCCTCCTCGTTAGCTTTATAATGTAGCTCTAGTTTGGTGGCCTGGTTTTTTATTTTTTTTAATCTATCGGGGAATTAATCCTGAATGACATAATGAGCGCTTCAATTTGTTAACGCGTTTTGAGTTATAATGCATCGCCCCCCAAGATTGATCCTAAGTACACAGGGACAGTGGACATATTGGTATGCTTTAATGGTTTACGCCTGCTTTGTATTCGGGGAGCATATTGAATGCTATTCACTTCCGTTGTTACACATGGTGGAGCCGCGGCGTCTCTCGACGACGCATGCCTTCTCGACGTTTCCATTTAGACGAGGAACACGAGTTGCACCTCCTATGCTATAGATTAAGCTTTTCAATCCAGCGGTATAGGACCCCCCCCCCCCCCCCCCCCCACCCACCCACACACACACACACACACACACACACACACACACACACACACACACACACCCACACACCCATGCTTGTGTTTGTCTCTCTTGGAGGCTTGGAGCTTTGGCGTTGTCTGAACAAACGCCCAATGTCCTTCTCTGACGCTAATCTATCCGCCACCCCCTGCACCAAAACAATAGGAAGGCAAGATCATTTTATGGATCATTTCAACGGTTAAATGGCCGCATTGCGAATGTGCGTTCTGCCGAGGAAGCCCGTCGCTAACGGATCCCTCTCTTTTTCCCCCTCTTTCCGTGGGAGCAGATACCAGCTGCCAGTCGGAGGCCACGGAGGCCCGTGTGCAATAGAAATAGCTGTAGGTAATGGCACAGCAAAACATCTGGAGGAGCCTGTCTCTCATGCCGCTTCGGAGGTACAGTATCTGCCCACAATGCGCATCTGCTGTGGCTATGAATATTTCATTCACGGCTCCTGTGAATGAATGAATGAATGGATGGATGAATGGGTCCTTTCTGATTGGTCATTATGGTCATCACTCCTGTTAATTAATGAGTTGTCGTTTGGTATCTATCATTTCAGATTAAAACATATATTACACAGCTCAACACCTTTGGTCTGTTGTGGTCTAGTGCTATAGCCATTTTCCTCAGCACTCCCACTGAGTGGTAATTTCACATATAAGCATATGTTATTAGCCAGCAACACCACTGATGTGTCAGAGTGGTTGAAACATGGGACTGAGCTTTATAATTATAAACTTGTTTACAGTCGGGGAAAACACTCATTTTGACAGAACACCGTCCCTGCATTACGAATCATGGTGTAGGCGCATAGCACAAGACATGTTTTTTCATTTTCAATAAAGAAAAAACAATGTTTTACACACATATATATATATATATATATATATATATATTGTGTGTGTATATGTATATATGTATATATATATATATATATATATGATATATACACAGTATATACAGTATATATATACACACACATTTATCTGTAACGCAGCGTTTGGGTGGCAGGCGATTATGTCTCACTTGTGAAATGGTCCGTAAGGTAGAATAAACGGTTGGTTCAAAGCGTATTTATTCTACCTAATTACCCCTGCTCATCACATGGATTTAGCAGGGGGGGGGTGGAAAGAACAACATTTTAAAAGGTTTTCAGCTTTTAATTATATTCCAATGGTGAACATGCTTTTACTAAAATTTAAAAAAATCTATCCAGGAATCTGGGACTAACGACTCAGCAAAGTGTCTTCCCAGGACATCGCTCGGTGGTGTAATTTTGAAGTTCCTCGCAGGAAGGATAGATATAAATACGCACATTTTTGAATTGTCTTGAAGCCAAAGTAAATGTCTGCCAGGTTTTTTTGGGTAAGGGTGTGTTACCCGTACCTAGCAATTTTACAGTCACTCTTGAGTCTATTTTCATCAATGTGCTTCTTCACGGTGAATGGCAGGTAATAGGTCAGGCCCCATTGATACGCCCAGTATGCACCTAGCGCAGGCACAGAGTGGCTCCATAACAGGGAAAAGGGTAAAAAATAGAATTACTCTGGTAAATGTTAGACTGAAATCAAAGGTTTCGTCGTATTGATTAGCCTTTATACAACACGTCCAAGCATGTTCTTATAATAAGCCACACAACAAAAACAAATGAGTTTTTCCTCAAGGAAATGTTACCTGAATTATTCTCCTCTTCCAAGGGAAGAGGAGTTCTTGTAAAGCAATAGCGCTTTTCATTTGAATGATATCTTCTTAATATTGGTTAGCCGCACGTGTCTAGTGCTAGTGCTAGTCATCCAGCATGTGGTTCCCTAAGGTTGCCTCCAAGAGCCGACTAATTGCATTAACCCTTAACGGCGATTAGATTTAACTGTAATGCTAATGAATATGCTTTAAAACATAACATCATACGACAATGCGGTCTATTTATTGATGGACTCGAAAATTGAATTAAAACGTGAACTTGTGTGCACCCTCACCTCATCGATGAGGCATACTGTGATGTCCCGTGACATACCGAGATGTCCCGTGACATGTCCCGTGACATACCGGGACATGTCCCATGACATACCGTGATGTCCTGTGACATACCGAGATGTCCCGTGACATGTCCCGTGACATACCAAGATGTTCCGTGACATGTCCCATGACATACCGGGACATGTCCCATGACATACTTTGATGTCCCGTGACATACCGGGACATGTCCCGTGACATACTGTGACAAGTCCCGTGACGTACCGTGACATGTCCCGACATATGTCCATGACATACCGAGATCAATCGTGACATACCGAGTTGCACCACCCCCCCCCCATAAGTGCCCACAGCACCTTAATCTAAAGACGGCTTCTCTCTGTGCGGCTCTCTCCGCTATAGGCGGCCTTGGGACCCGTGTTCTTGGGGGACCTGCCCCCCCGCCGAGACGTCCATGTCGGAGCCAGAGGGACGGGGTCCTTGGTGGGCTGCGTCCGAGAGCTCCAGGTGAACGGCAGGGACGTGCTGCTGCCCAGGGAGGCGGTGCGAGGGAGGAACATCCAGAACTGCAAGGAGACGCCCGTTTGTCAGCACCGCCCGTGTCTCAACGGAGGAACCTGTGTCGCAGGGTAACCCATACGGATTCATTATTTTGAGTAGTTGTAGTACTACTGATAATATAACATTTAGTTTGTATACCAGGATAGCAGAGTGGCTGGAGTGTTGGGTGGTGAATTCCATTACAAGGGTTTTGGGTTTGAACCCCAATGTCCACAGTCTGAGCGAACAATGACGTCATACCTACATGCTTATTAATTCATTAATCTATCTAAAAGTAATAATCATACATTCATTATTGGTAGTCGCTTTGGATGAAAGCGTCTGCCGAATGGATTATAATAAAAATATATATATTTTTAAAACACTGCAATGAAACACATTTCAGGATAAAACATGCAACTACACCCAACTACAGTCTGTTGTTGGCCGAGACAAAAAGACATGTAATTTGTCTGCTATTCCGTATGAATTATTGATTAATTTAACCATTTTTATTTGATTAAAATGGTCATTGTGGGAATACATTATGTTATTGTATTTTATTTTCTCCATGAATTTAAATAATATATAACTGAGCCTTTAGACTGTGTGTGGTCACACACACAGTCTCTTACCACTTAGCAATATTGCTAAGTGGTATTTTTATGAATGTTTACAACAAAGTAGGTGCAATCTCTTTTCACCTGGGGTAATTTAATAAATGCTTTCTGCTGAAGACGTACATTATGAAATAAGCAAAACAAACTGTGACAGAATGAATTAACAGACACGCATTATCCAACTGGCCGTGGACAAAAGCGGCATTGGTACAAAACGCTCACATTAGTTTGTCCGAAGCAACAAAGTCCGATTTGCTAACCCACTAAACGTGTTGAGGACCGTTTCCAAAAACAATATCAAGAGACCCTCCCTCGAGACGCAGGCCAAATACAGAGAAAGACCGACAACCGGGATGCCAAACGGACCGGCTGCCTTACTGGGGAACTAAATGTTGTTTACCGGATCTTCTTTGGTCCGAAATACTGGCGGTGTACGTTGAACTGCTGAACCATGGCCAATTGTGGATGGATCAATGGATCAATTGTCAAGGAAACGGCAAGAACTAGAAGGCACTCAGTGGAGCGCATACCTCCGCCACACCGAAAAGTCTCCCGCATCCAGGAGACTTGGATCATTCTACTGTTCCTTGGCCCATAAGTAGTCTAACCACCGAGTTTTGTCAAATTCGGTACGTGACTTTTTGAGTTATCCAGCAAACAGACAAACAAACAGACCCAGACAGACAGACAAACAGACAGATAAACAAACAGGGGCGAAAACAAAACCTCCGTTCCATCTTCGATGGCAGAGGTAAAAAAACTGAACTAACGACAACTCAACTCTATATTTCACAAAAAGAAACAACCGAGATTACTCAGTGCTTTTTTTTATCACGTGTGTGCACGAGTGATTTAAAGGACTCTAAGATTACGATATAAACTGAGGGTTGTAGAAACTATATATAAATATTTTTAAATATTTTTAACTTTGAAAAACAAATGAGACCACAACCCCATGGATGGTTTGGATCCCAGAAGGGTATGAAGATCTTATGAAAGTTTCTCATTACAATGCAGCTGTGAGTTCTGAGTTTAATCAAAAAGGACATGTTGTTCCCCTGGTTTCTCATTCTGCCTTCACACACTCAAAAAGAATAAGCATTACCAAATGCTGTTGGGGACATTTCATATACAGTGTTTAAACCATGCAATTCTATCTTCTGTTTATTATTATTATTATTATTATTATTATGACTAAGGGAGAATATGACTCTTTTAGCATCCTAACAAAGAGCGCTAGTCAAAACAGTGTTTTACAGCGGTAAGTAAGACATAAGAGCAATCATCGCAATTGCATATCTGGTGACAACATGCAGTTATGGTGTGTATACCATGCGTTCATCTCTTCATGCCTTAACCGTTGGAAAAGCACCAATTTCACTTCATGTCGTGTGGCAGAGGGGTCATTCACCTCTATTTATTGGTTTGCCCGAGCTTGTTAGTTTATAATAGACACAAAACATCCCTGTTGACCAGAACATAACTTAACCCTCTGGGTTAATAGGGGCAGAATGCAGGAGATGAATGAAGGCAGCAGAGGGTACGGCACAGACACTACGACCGTGTCACCCTGTGTATTATTGTACTGCTCCCATCCACCAAGTGTGTTATGGAGACATTATGACATGATCCTATATGGTCAGACAGACAGACAGACAAGAGCAAGAGACCACGGTTCATACCGGAGGGCTAATCAAAACGCTGGCCATGTTCCACTTACTTGAGGCACAAGACGTAGTGACACTAATCCCGCTTTCCCAGAACATATTTTGTATCTTTATTTTATTAAAATGTTCCTGAAGACAGTTACGTCAATAATGCTGGTGGTGTGTGTGTGTGTGTGTGTGTGTGTGTGTGTGTGTGTGTGTGTGTGTGTGTGTGTGTGTGTGTGTGTGTGTGTGTGTGTGTGTGTGTGTGTGTGTGTGTGTGTGTGTGTGTGTGTGTGTGTGTGTGTGTGTGTGTGTGTGTGTGTGTGTGTGTGTGTGTGTGTGTTATATAACCTGACAGACAAAGGAGGTGGATGTAGTCTTCGTGCCCACGTGTCCCTCCCCTGTCGGGAAGAGTCAGGTCTGCTGCACCACTGCTGAATCCAAACACAATATCATTTAAAGCAGGGGTTCCTTCCATATTCATCTCAAGGCACAAAAGCACAACTAATATTATAATCATTTAATAATATAGTCCTTTCGGACCCAACCAAACCGCACACGGTACTCAAGAGGAGGGTTCTGTGTGAGGTCAACCCACCACCATCTAGATCATGGCCCATTTTGGGTCGCGATCCCATATCTTTTAAGAAACGCTGGTACAGCGTACAAGATAACACAAAATAGCATTCTTCTTAAAAAAAAAAATCCAGTGTTGTGCTCAGTTCAATTTATTTTTCAGCGAGTCAGTCATGGTCAACTAAATGACCTTACGTGTTTTGCAGAGAGCTGTATGTTGCTATTTTGCCAAATAGTGCACCTTACCTCATTGTTGAACATTGCACTTTATCTATAATACACCTCATTCCATCTTATTTTTATCTTATATATTTTTTAAATTTCTCTGTTTCTCTCTCTCTCTCTATATATATTATATATATAATATATATTAATATATATTATATATATTATATATATATATATATATATAATATATATTATATATATTAATATATTATATATATATATATATATCATTTGTATAAAACATTTTGCACTATTGTATACTTTTGAACCTTAAATTGTCTCCTACTTTGTATTGCGACTGTTGCACAACAATTTCCATCGGGATAAATAAAGTTCTATCTATCCATCTATCTATCTAGCCATCTAGTTCGTCTTCCCCCATGCAATCTGAGGAAGCCGCAGCCTATGAGCATTTTTTTTTTTTACAGCAACCAGCAACGTTGATTAAAGAAAACCTCATCGGGGGCTCGGTTGACACAGCGACTTCCACTTCAGAAGGATACATATTCCGTTAATAACGTACAGGGGATGAGCTTTAAAGATGTATGCACTCCCACGGCTTATTGTTCCAGCTGACGGAGAGATCATAAGATAAGCGGTTAATTATTGATCATGTTATCTGGTAGTCCTAAGATTAAAAATGTAGTCTCGCTCAATAATTTAGCCAGTGTGAGTCATCTGCACAAGAGCCTTTTTGGAAAACTTCAAACTTATTATATAAATACTCCCGCCGCCCAAAACTGTTTTGCATATGCGGCACACTTGCATTCACCGTTTACATTGTTTACAAGAGAGTTTTAAAAGTGAAAGTTATTGATTAGACTCATTCCACACTGTGTCAAGCATGCTCTTGCCCCTTCCATACAAACTCTTCTCTATATATATATTCTTATAGGTATGTTATTTAGTTATAGAATAAATCTAAATGTATTCTACAGTGGTTTATTCATTATCATTATTTTCAAGGGTAGGGATTCTACTTGGGCGGCAGGGTAGCTCTGTTAGTCTGTTGGGACTTGAGGCTTGGGAACCTGAAGGTCGCCGGTTCAAGTTCCCGAAACACCTGGGCACTTCCGAGGTGCCCTTGAGCAAGGCACCAGACCCCTACACTGCTCCCCGGGCAGCTGTATATACTAATAGCTCTAACCCAATACTACCATGGGTTAAATGCAGAGAAACAAATTTCACTGTGTGTATGTGACCAATAAAGAGGATTCAATCCTTTAGATTTAGATGTAGTAATAATATAAATACTAATATAAATATTGAAATCTGTCCATATCTGTACATCTGTACATAGATGTTCATATTTTGTTGTACTTTGTCTGGATTTAATTCAAGCCCGAAGCTTAAATTAGCTGATTTCATGGGGTTAAAATGGGTTGAAAAGATTAACCATAAAATCAAATAATATATATCCTGCTTTCCAAGATTTCCAAGCACACCTTTTGTGAACTAAGATTGTGTCAGATTGTGTCTCAGTTCAGATGAAAGATTTGCCAGGAAACCGCTTGGAAAACTAAAAAACTTTTTGCGAAAAAAACATAAAACTCGACAGCTCAAGGTAGACGTTTGCGACATTCCGTCTATCTTCTAAAGGAGCATTACACTTTACCATTTGGTTTATTGTTGGCATGAACGGACATGAACAGATATGTGTGCCTTGCCCCGGGAAATCTTTGTACTTCTTCTACGGCGTGATTATTACCAACAAATCCACCGGTCGAGTGACAGCGCGTGAATATTTCATTTCCGATGAAGCTAGTTTATATATTTTGGAGAGGCAAAACCCCTCCTGCAGTGAGAGTGAGAGTCCATTATTAATGTATGAGGTTGGTTTTCTTTTGGAGGATCCCACCAACGCTCTCTGCCTCTGATAGTATACATTGGAAAGTTGGGGCGCTTCACAAACATTACTTTGAATACTTTGGAATGCTAGCTAGCACAGGCACAGACGCCTTTCGCCCGCCGCCAGGGGAGATGAAGCAGACGCGGGGATACGTTAACGATTTCAAAGGCGTGTAAGGCTTTCTGTCTTAACGCTTTCTTCGACCCCGCCTCCTCACTGTTTTGCGGGGGATTTTCTTTTTGGGTTGTTTATTCTCTTGTTTTTATGTATACCGCTTCAGTCCTTTCAACCAAAGAGAGAGTCAATATGTTGAGGTGAGTGCTTACCTTGAGTACAGGTTTTGGCACAGTGATTCTGTCAACAGCCAGGTGTGTTTTTGAAGGCCGATGTGTCTAGGACGTTTCGTCTTTTGTTCATTCATTCATTATTATTATTATTATTATTATTTTGTTTTGGTATTCCATTCCGTTTTTTGTTCTACATCAACTACGGTCTCTGCAGCCGAGATTGGTATCAGTAAGAAATAAAAATGAAAACAAAATAAAAAATAAAACGTCTACAGCTATGTCCTCCCCCTCTCCGGTCTCGGTTGGTAGTAACGACGGCGTCTCCTCTGTGTCTGTGGTGTCGTGTCTGTGTTTAGGGATGTGGAGGATTGGTTCTGCGAGTGTCCGCCACACTTCGCCGGCGAGCTGTGCCAGTTCCCCGCCTGCCAGCGGGACCCCTGCGGTCACGGGGCCACCTGCGTTCCCAAGTCCCCCCAGGAGGCGGTGTGCCTGTGCCCCTATGGAAGAGAAGGCCTTCTGTGCGACCAAGGTAACAAAACAAAAGAAAGTCCATTATCTAAGTATTAGATATTATCGATAGGTAGATATTGTTGTAGATATTGTTATATATGTTTGCCAACTTATTGTACTTTTCCCTTACTGTACTTTTACCTGAACTTATTTATTTATATCTACCTGAGCACTGGTTCAGTTCTCGGAGACTTATTAAATTAAATGCACTTTTGATTTCTGGTGACGAGTTGTTCTCTCACCTTCCTTTGTTGAAACACACTAATGTAAGTCGCTTTGGATAAAAGTGTCTGCTAAATGACTGTAAAAACACAGAGAGGAGCCAAAACAACAACAACAACATCAACATCATCAACTGTAACAACAGATTGTTGGATTCAAACTGGGTCGATGCGGCGTATGGATTGTCGTGAGGGGTTGGGTTGTGCGCAAAAGTGTTAAGACACAGTGCTAATGGTTGTAATGAGAAGGGCTCGAGTCCACAAGTGTCTCCGAGTTAATGAAACTGTGTGAGCCCCTTCTTCAGCAAATTAAGCCGGAGCTGCATCGACGCCGGGATAATCCATTCAATCCATGCTTTGTTGCATGTATATAGCACGGCGTCTTCGTCCCCCTCAGGGTCACTTCTAACCCGGCTAGGCATCAGTGTGGTTTCCACTCGATGTGCATTTCCTTTTTTAAAAGGAATAATATTTTTTTAAAAACACCAAGAATCCCGACGTAGTGCGTGACGCGACTGGCTGCATGACTCGCTGAGAGTCTGTCTGTCTCATATGATCGTCTGGTCTCTCTGTCTCTATGCAGGCTATGTGTGGGTAAGGGGGGGGGGGGGGTAAGGAGAGGAGGGGGAGATATGGAGGGAGAGGGGGTTATGGAGAGGAGGGGGGGGGGGGAGGATATGGAGGGAAGAGGGGGGTGATGGAGAGGAGGGGGATGGGGATATGGAGGAAGGGGGGGTTATGGAGAGGAGGGGGAGGGGGTTATGGGGGTGGTGATGAGGAGGGGGATGGGGATATGGAGGAAGGGGGGGTTATGGAGAGGAGGGGGAGGGGGTTATGGGGTGGTGATGAGGAGGGGGATGGGATATGGAGGAGGGGGGGTTATGGAGGAGGGGGAGGGGTTATGGGGGTGGGGGGGGGTGATGAGGAGGGGAGGGGGATATGGAGGAAGGGGGGTTATGGAGGGGGTTATGGAGAGGAGGGGGGTTATGGAGAGGGGGGGGGATATGGAGGGAGAGAGGGGGGGTTATGGAGGGAGGGGGGGGATGGGGGGGATATGGAGGGAGAGAGGGGGGGTTATGGAGGGAGGGGGGGATAGGGGGGGTTATGGAGAAGAGGGGGGATGGTTATGGAGGGTTATGGAGGGAGAGGGGGGGGTTATGGGGAGGAGGGGGAAAGGGGGGGTTATGGAGAAGAGGGGGGGTGGATATGGAGGGTTATGGAGAGGGGGGGGATATGGAGGGAGAGAGGGGGGGTTATGGAGGGAGAGGGGGGGTTATGGGGAGGAGGGGGATAGGGGGGGTTATGGAGAAGAGGGGGGGGTGGATATGGAGGGTTATGGAGAGGGGGGAGATATGGAGGGAGAGAGGGGGGGTTATGGAGGGAGGGGGGGGATAGGGGGGGTTATGGAGAAGAGGGGGGGGTGGATATGGAGAGTTATGGAGGGAGAGGGGGGTTAGGGGGATAGGGGGGGTTATGGAGAAGAGGGGGGGTGGATATGGAGGGTTATGGGGAGGGGGGGGTGTATGGCCATGGGATACATGCCCCAGACTCCTCCCTCCTCCACCCTAATAAGAGTTCTCTAATCCCCCAGTGGGGATCCCACAAGGAATGGCTGATATTTCAATTTTAAATCGATCACACACACGGATAAGATCAAGAGTTGAATTGACGGCCGCTAAGGTCTCCTTAACTTCACTTTTGAGTTTGCCTCGAGTTGGGGTTTCATTTTAACATGAAGATGTTTTCGACAGATGTGTCACTCTGATGACAATTTAATTTCATGTCATTTTTTTCCCTCTAACCGCTCGCGGTGGTAGAAGCTGATTTGAAAAAAAAAAAAAAAAGGCAATGCTTTTTATTTTTTTTCTTCGTGAAATTGGCTAAATCTTCCTTCCCCTTTAGCACCAGACGTGACCCAGAATTCATTTTTATTATTCATATTTTACATCCCCTTTGGTCCTCATGTCCTACTTTCAACCAAAAAAAAAAAGAAAACCTAAGAGGCTATAAACAAGCAGGAAAAAAAGGTCTCAAACATGCGACAATAATGGCCACGTATCGAAAAGGGAAAGAAACGGTTGGCTTTATGTGTCCATTAATCTCAAATTGTTCTTTAATTCAAATTTTGCCTCAATACACTCGCATGTTGTGGTGTGCTTTGCATACCCAACATCCATTCCGCTGGCAGTTGGAACGCCGTAAAATCATCTGAACGGCCCTAAACAGTGTCTTATGTTGCTGTTGTCGTTCCCCACTGCCCTCCTTAATCAACCCCAACATATTGAGCCATGTTCTGTGCCTCTGGCGGTCTGCTAGCTAGAGAGTAGAGTCTCTCTCTCTCTCTCTCTCTCTCTCTCTCTCTCTCTCTCTCTCTCTCTCTCTCTCTCTCTCTCTCTCTCTCTCTCTCTCTCTCTCTCTCTCTCTCTCTCTCTCTCTCTCTCTCTCTGTCTGTCTCTCTGTGCTGTGTCTCGTGTGTGTGTCGTGTGTGCTGTGTGTGTGTGTGTGTGTGTGTGTGTCTGTGTGTGTGTCTGTCTGTGCGTGTGTGTCTGTGCTGTGTGTGTGTCGTGTGTGTGTCTGTGTGTGTGTGTGTGTGAGGAGTAGAGTCTACTCACTGAGGGATACAGAAATATAAATAAACATCTAGAGTAGACTAATTTGTGATGTCTTAGAACGTCGCTGGCGTGAACCGGCTGTCGAGTAGAGTGTCTGTCTGTCTCTCTCTCTCTCTCTCTCTCTGAGTAGAGTCTACTCACTGGGTGAGTATGGAAGAAATATAAATAAACATCCGAGTAGAGTCATTTGCGTTGTCTCAGAACGTTGCTGGCGTAAACCAGCTGTGGAGACGACCTTGAGCCCACCACCACCACCAGCACCAGCGCCCCCGCCCCCGCCCTCCCCTTACCACATCTCCTCTTGAATAAATATGAACCTCTCTCCGTTTACTAGGTCACATCTTCGTCTCATTTGCCAATGTGTCCTCGACGTGTTCTAAAAAATACATTCTATAAACGGGTTCATTCTACCGCCGCGGTAAGCACCGTACATCACGCCACGCTGGGAACACCATACACGGATGGTTTTTACATACTGTGTGTGTGTGTGTGTGTGTGTGTGTGTGTGTGTGTGGTGTTTTGATACCTTTGACGGTGAAACCCACTCACTGTACCTGGTGGTGCAATCAGGTGGGCGGTGAGCATCCCCGTTGCCGGGGGCAGCAGCAGCAGCCTCAGCAGCAGTCCTGCCCACTTGTTACTCCGGGTTACGCCAGGAGAGATCGTCACCTAGAATCAATCAGGCTCCAACAGACTCGGACCTTAAAATAAATGGTGGTTGAAAGGCTGTGACCATTCAATAAGCAGTCTGGATAATAACAGCAGCAGCAGCAGCAGCAGCAATAACACAAAAAAAAAGAAAAAAGAAAAGAAAAAAAGAATCCAAGCTTTATTAATAATTCAGAAGGCAAACAGAGCACCAGGCAGTCACACAGAGGGGTGTGTTGGATCCCACTTAGCTGTTGCCCGGGGCTAAAGGAGATGGAAGAATGGAAAAAAAAAAAATAGAATATGTATGCTAGGTATTTGCAGTGGAGAGGTGCATCCCCCCCCCCCCCCCCCCCCCAACACGCACCACACACACACACACACACACACACACACACACACGTTGCGTTGAATTTAGATTTGATCGGCATGTAAAAAAACACGCAACTTTGTAATTTGATCAAGCAGGTGGAGGGGGTGGGGAGGGTTTGGGGCAGGTGGGATGAGTAGGGCTGAGGCGGGAGACAAGGAATCGATTATTGGATCACCGATGCGGTCTGAATGCATAAGCTCAGCCAATGTGAATTGATCATCTTTGAGATTGATATAGCTATTCTCGTGCTTATAATGCAGGGGGGAGGGGGGGGGGCTGGGGTGCTTGTGGGGGGGGGGGGGGGGGTGGTTTATGCGGTTGGGGTTGAACACGCCACGTGTGCCAAAATTGTTTCTGAAGAGCTATTAATGAAAGTAAAATGGGAATGCAGAGGTGACTACTTGAAAAACAGGCCATCTTTTCCATTGCATTCATAAAAGGGTGCGGATCAGCCCGGGCTACTATTTTAGCGTGGGGCAATACCGCCATCTACTGGTGACATTTACACCGCGGGGCATCGAGCCATTGAGTATGACTGCGACTGCAACTAAATGCTACTACACGGCCTTGAATGCACACACCAATGCATCAAATTAAGCAGAAGAAGAAAAAAAACCATCACAAACCCAGAATCCCAAACGACATTACTGCTATCGTTAAGTAGTTCCCTGTGCGTGCTTTCAACGCCATTAGTGTACGCACAGCGCACGCATAATCTCGTTTGGTTTAATTCTACCCGTTCGTCTTGTGTCGTTTACCATGTACAGCACTTTGTATGGAGCTGTTGAGCACAAAACGTGCGCCACTGATAAGTTTGATCGGCTGGGTGACTTAACAACACGGTTTCTTCTTCTTCTTCTTCTTCTTCTTCTTCTTCTCGCGTTCTCCGCAGCCGTCAACATAACCCACGCCCGCTTCGGAGGCAGCGACGAGTTCGGCTTCACGTCCTTCCTGGCCCTCGGCCCCGTCCCCAGCCTGGCCCTCTCCTACGACTTCCAGCTCAAGTTCACACTCGCCAACAACTCGTCCGCCCTGAAGGACAACCTGATCCTGTTCTCCGGACAGAAGGGCCACGGTGAGACTCTCGCTTCATTCGGGCGGCAGTATAGCTCAGGAGGTAGAGCGGTCGCCTCACAACCGGAAGGTTGCTGGTTCTAACCCCGCCGCCTCCTCCTAGCAAAAAGCTGTCGGGTGAATGTGAGACATGACTTGTAAAGCCCTTTGAGTAACCATTGGTTAGAAAAGCGCTATATAAATCTCCATTTACCATTCACCTGGGAAGAAAAAACCAAAACACAAAAGTAGTAAAAACCTTAACTATACGATAACGATAACTTTTTGAAGCACCACCTGGCCACCGGTTTAACCCATCGTCATTAGCGACGCCGAAATAAATCCACCTTACCTTGCACCTTGAAATAAATCCACCTGGCCCCGGTGTGTGTGCGTGTGTGTGTGCGTGCGTGTGTGTGTGTGTGTGCGTGTGTGCGAGAGTCTCCGGTCGTTATGTATAGTAATGCGCCTGCACCGATAGATTTCCAATCTCCTCTTAGAAGTTGTAATCAGCCGTGCTTCCCTCGGGCCAATCCTCCTGGTAGCTTTCTGAGACACCGACGCTGAGTTCCTCCTCCTGTGTGAGAGGAGGAGGAGGAGGAGGAGGAGGTGGTGGTGGTTCAGGTATGTGTGTGGGTGTGTGCGCAATTAGTTTACTCTCCTTTTCAAACTATTATTGTAAATGATTTCCATGACGGGGCTTCAAAGTATACTCCTGGCAATTCAGACGTAAGTGTCCCTTATCGCCAGCCATCATCAAAAGGCCCCGCGGAGATCCAGAGATCCTAGCGACGACGACGACGATGATGATGATGATGACGATGATGATGATGATGCCAATGACGACGTCTTCCAAAGCCTTCGTCCCAGCCCAGCCCAGACTATCTTGTCTGCTTCATCATCATCATCATCATCATCATCATCATCATCCTCCTCCTCATCTTCGCCGGTCGTCACTGGCGTATTAGATCATCAAGAATGAATGGGAAGGCAGAGCAGGAGAGGTCATCCTGCTGCTGTACGTTCAGAGGACGCATCGGAGGACCAGTCAGTCAAGTCGGGGCACCTGAGGACACGGGGAGTTAACGAGCCGTGCGCGGATTGGATGGAGTCTGATGGAGAGAATGAAGATAAACGCCGCCACTCTCATTGATCTAATGAGGGGGAGTCCTGAGCGGCCGTGAGTTGACACGACGTATAATCAAGTTTCATTTATTATAAGACGTCGCTTCAATTGTTTCCCCCACTGAGTGGGGGATCGTGCACACTGCGTTGTCTAGTTAACAAAATCATGTTTGATTCCTGACGAATTTCCAAAATAGGCTTCAGTCCTCAAACAATCTAGTCTAAATAGTTGTTGGTTGTTGTTGGTTGTTGCGCTACACATATATGAGTAGTGGGAGTAGCAGATAGTGTCCTAAATCACTTTGGTATTCATTTTTCCGACATCTTAAAAATACATTTTATATTATGTTGATATGTATTTTGGTTGTGATATGTATGTATGTTTTGAAGCCCCCCCGCGTCGGTAAATTTCACAATAATGACCGCCCGCCAGGATGTGGCCGGCATCAAACGTGAACCTTAAATGTATAGCAGCGCGACCGGTGCTTTAGTTGATAAAAAATAATCGCACATCTCAAAATAAGTTGATATTTATTTTTTTATTTAAAGATATTTGATATTGAACAGATATTCACGCTCTGAATTACAGCTGTAACGCCATGTCTAGCAGTGTGTATAGGCCTACCCGCCCAGGGAGGTTCGGTCTATATTTCAATATTCAACATTTTTTTAATAAATGTGAAAAAAAGATATATATATCCCGCTAGCTCTACAAGAGTAAAAAGCTAGTAAAGATAATTGCGTGGCCAGTGGGAGCTCCACTGTGGGTGTCTTGAGTATCTTCATAGTCGTTCACTTTGGAAAAAAAGCTAAATCCGTGTTTCCCCGACATGTATCCAGCAGCGCCACCGCTGGGTTACTAAGCTACTACTACTGCAATCAACCATGAAAAAACAAATGGCTTAGTTTAGACTAAATGTAGGAAGCATAAAGAGACAGGGAAACGCAACAAGTGACATAATAATAGAAAGTAGCCCACATATTTGATTGTGTAGAACAGAAGCAACAGTATTATGATGGTTACAACAGCAGCGTGCGCACACACGGGCAGTAGCTCAGTCTACTGGGACTCGGCTTGGTAACCGGAGGGTCCCCGGTTCAAGTCCCCCAAACGGACCGAGTACGGAGTGAGAACTGCTACTTGGAAAAAGGTGGCAGTTCGCCTCCTGGGCACTGCCGAGGAACCAGACCCCGTACACTGCTCCCCAGGCAGCTGTATATAATAATAATAATAGCTGCCCACTGCTCCTAATACTAGCATGGGTTAAATGCAGAGAAACAAATGTCACTGTGTGTGTGTGTGTGTGTGTGTGTGTGTGTGTGTGTGTCGTGTGTGTGTGTACATGTATGATTTAGATTTAGAAATCAACACTGTGCACGCACACATCAGCACCGGGCACCTCACACACACACCCCTCACCCCAGCTGCTGGGGAAAGACTGTGAATGATATATTGTTTTGCTAATGTGCAACTTTTCCTTGTTGTTGTTTTTGTTTCCCCCCCCCCCCCGCCCCCGCCCCAGGCGATGATGGGGATGATTTCTTGGTGCTGGGGGTGCGTAACGGCCGGGTCGTTCATAAGTTCAACCTTGGATCAGGAGCCGGGGCGATGGTCAGCGACCGGCTCAACACCTTGATCCAGACTCACACCGTCCTGTTTGGTCGCTCCGGGAGAACAGGGTGGCTCAAGGTGATCTGTCTTGTCCGACTATATCTATCTATCTATCTATCTATCTATCTATCTATCTATCTATCTATCTATCTATCTATCTATCTATCTATCTATCTATCTATCTATCCCTATATCTATCCCTATATCTATCTATTGATCTATCTATCTATCTATCTATCTATCTATCTATCTATCTATCTATCTATCTATCCCTATATCTATCTATTGATCTATCTATCTATCTATCTATCTATCTATCTATCTATCTATCTATCTATCTATCTATCTATCTATCTATCTAAAGTTTGTGTAAATACAAACAAAGCGTTGCTTTATGATTTAGATTAGATTCAAATGTATTTTCATTGCACAGCAGTACAGCGAAAATGATTTGGCATCTAACCAGAGTGCAAATGTTGCAGTAAAGTGCATGGTAATATATAATGTACAGTGGTTAAATAAGATGTAAAGACAGTCTACTAGGTGTAAAATAACTGATAGAGTAGGTATGAGATATGTGCAGAATTATAGCTATATATATATATTTATATACTGCTAAGTATACTAAGTATCAACAGGTAGTGAGCAGAGGTATGCAGTTATTTCAACAGTTGAAGATTAATATATATATATATATATATATACGTAAGTACAGTAAAAATGTACATGGCTGTCATACAGGTATGTAAACAATAAATATGTAAACTTTAGGTAGAGGTAGGGAGTTATGATTACAGTGCGAGGCAGTTGAAGACATTGATGGTGATAGGATATAGTCTGTGTGTATGAAACTGACCCTACTAGGGCTTTTTCATATTGGGTGGTCACATTGAAACTGTGGATACCTTGTAATTGTATTTCTAGGGTTTAGGTATTATTATTATTTTTGTTTCTGACCACCCATAGCTCAGACCCTGATAGCTCAATAGTTGTCAAATGTGCCCACAAGATATGTATTCCCAGGTAAGCAGGTCTCCAAAACGTTTGGTACCACTTCACCCACAGGGGGCGCTATAATTCGCTGTCAGATTGAAACGCTCACCCCGCCACCTCGCTGGATGAAAATGTTTGCCTCTTGGACCCATAACGTCCGTCTGGATAGATTTTTCTGTGCAGTGAAAGTTCTTCTAAATAACCACCGGACTTCGTGATCGTCTTGACGTCTGATTTAAAGGTTTACAATAAGGGCACATTAATGAACGATTAATTAACATTAGTTAATGCAGTAATAAGCGATAACTAACAGTTAACTAATGGTCTAGTCAATTATTTAATAATGGTGTTCATATTAACTAAGGTAATGGTGGGCATGTTAACTAAGGTATTTATACATTATTCAATAGGGCTAAGATGAACCCTAGCCCACCAACCCTAACCCTCAACCTAACACCAAACTATGCTAATGCTATATAATAATGTTTATTACTGCATTAATTAATGTAAATTAATGGTTAATTAATGTACACTTATTGTACCAAAGATATGTTTGGAATTTTGGTCAAATATACGGCTGACATGGCAGAAATCTGCATTTTACAATAGTGCTTATTGATTGAGGTATCGATGGCATTGACATGGCATTGACAAACGTGCTATCGTTCGGACGACAGCACGACGATACTTCTTCTTGTCAGAAACTAACACAATTTCCATCCATCCATCCATCTTCTCCCGCTTATCCGAAATCGGGTCGCGGAGGCAGCAGCTCCAGCAATTTCCACAATAAAAAAATGTTAGACTTATGCGGAAATCTAAATACTGTATCTTCTCACAAAGCACGAGTCAGAATGACAATACAAAACAATCGATGGACTATATTTGGAATTCTGATGAAATGACGCTTAATGCGTGAATCTAAATATGCAAATGTGTAAAAACATTATCCAACCAATCACGTGTCTGCGTCAGAAGGGGCCCAGGGAATCGAAACTTGAAAACTTGAAAGTATGCGCTAAGTGTGCCAAGTTCGGTGGGACATCTCCATCAATGACGTCACACTGTCAATTTCTGGTGCAAACAACAGGTGACGGGAATCGCCGCAAAAGGTCGGTGGGTCGCTGGTGAGTGTCAGTGGTGTGTGTGTGCTGCGTGCGTGAATATATTTCAGGACTGCTTGCCGTTTTAATTGTTACTGTCCTTACTGTGGTGGTGGTGGTGGTTGATGTGTGCAGGTTGACGGGCAGCGTAACAGAACCGGCTCCTCGGGTGGCGTGCTGGCGGGTCTCAATGTGCCCCCCCTGCTCTACGTGGGCGGATACAGCGAGTATACGCCACAGCTGCTGCCTCTTGGGGCACGCTTCCGCCAGGGCTTCCAAGGTAAGACGGCTGGCTGGTGGTGAAGCTCACAGAACTCGGTAGGTAGACTCTTGGCTCCAGACTGGCACTATAGTGGCTCGAGTTACTCCATGGGGCTTTCGGTCTCTCTCTCTCTCACACTCTTTCTTTCTTTTTTTCTCTCTCTGTCTCTCACTCTCTGTCTCTCACACTCTCTCTCTCGCTCTATTTTTCTCTGCCTATACCTATCCACCTTTGTTTACATTGCCAAAGCACACAAACTAAAGTAGCATACAACATGAGATCCAATATTGTAATATTAATAGCATTTTAAGATGAAATGTGTATACATATCTCTCTGTCTCTCTCTAGCCTCTCCCCCCTTCCCTCCCCTCTTGTCTCTTGATGGAGGGGAGGTTTGCTAATTAAAAAAGAGACCACCGGGGTTGTGTTTGAGTTAACCTTAACTGGCAGCTGAAAAGGTTGATTGTATCTGCCGCCTTAATCACTTCACACACATAAGCGTATGCATTGTGTGCAAATCCATTTCCAAGCCCGACCGTTTCCAACTCACGTTTGGGTGGGACGAGAGCCCTATTACAGATTATCTTTGCCATCATCAATGTCGTGTGTGTGTGTGTGTGTGTGTGTGTGTGTGTGTGTGTGTGTGTGTGTGTGTGTGTGTGTGTGTGTGTGTGTGTGTGTGTGTGTGTGTGTGTGTGTGTGTGTGTGTGTGTGTGTGTGTGTGTGTGTGTGTGTGTGTGTGTGTGTGTGTGTGTGTGTGGCTATCAGGTCACCTCAATGCACTGCAATGCATTCGTTGTCTATGCTAATGCGGCGAGCCAGTGCGGCCATATTGCCATACCGTGATGACGATAATGGCTAATAAGTCCCATCAAAAGCCCATTCCACAGCCCCTCTGTGGCCGGCGTGACGCCATTATGAAAGAACAGCGCGGTCAGGAGATATGGAGAGCAGGTGTTTTGTTGTTTATGTGTCAATATGTAGAGGCCATCGTGCAAATGACCACCGTGGCACCGTTTGGTCATCATCTTTCAAAGGCGAACGGCTTAATGTGCACAATTAAGTGCACCTGCACCCCCCCCCCCTCTATCAGCCCCCCCCCCCCTCCCCCTCTATCACCCCCCCCCCCCCCCTCCTGCACGACGGAGCGTAACCTTTCTGCTGAAGGATGTCATGAGAACTCGCAGGCGGCTAATCAGATCTCGGTGACCTTGCTCAGGGGTCCCTCATCATCAGGGAGTGGACCGGCGGGGGGGGGGGCGAGGGGGGCAGGACAGGGGGGTGATAGACGTGGTGATAATACACTCCCCTGGTCACTTATCCACACCATCCGTGTGCTCCTGTGTGGGGAAGGTGATACGACACAATGGGCCGGACCTGAACACACACGGCAGGCTCTTTGTTCACCGCGTTGGACGCCCCGCCATCAATTCATGAGGAGCCGGTGGGAGGACGAGGGGGAGGGGGAGGAGGAGGAGGAAGGAGGGGGAGGGGGAGGAGGAGGGGGAGGGGGAGGAGGAGGAGGAGGGGAGGGGAGGAGGAGGGAGGGGAGGAGGAGGAGGAAGAGAACAGCTTGGGTTGTTTTGTTTTTTTTGTTTTTTGACTGAGCTTTTTCATCTCGTAGCCTTAATACCTTTTTTCTTTTGTGTGCGTGCGGTTTTTAATTCACTACGCTAAGCGCTAATTAGGTCCCATGTTCCCATGCACTTTTATGCAGATACTTCTGTCATTTCATCAACATGAACGACATATTTTTCATACACATAAAAAAATTTCAATAAAGATGTCGCTCTGATGTGAACCTGGGGATTTCCCTAAAAAGACTTAATGAGGCAAAATAATATTTAACTTGGGTGAAAAATCTCAAGCACCATAATCAAAAAGTGGTTTTCAAATGGATGAGTCGCTCACACATGTACACACATACGAGCACATTGATACTAAATATTTTTTCAAAAACACCAGAGCTTAATGACCTAAAACCAAAATATACAGATCTATATTTATTCAGTCATTATGGGAGTATAACAAAAATACAAAACAAGTTGAATTCAAACTAAAAACCATTTTAGGTATTAAATCCTTTAGAAATATTGTACCACATTGACAAGTGAACGGAACCCATTGAGCTTAATGTAGCTCATTATATAGCCTTTTAACTGATCCAAAATTCTGAAGATCACGTCACGGTATTAATTTAAACCGCAAAAGAAAATAAACGGCTTCTATAAACACTTTTAATGAATACGATATGGTCAATTGCCTCGCAACTGGCAAAATAAATTACAGTTGGCCCTCCAGCCAGTAAGTAAGGACTGAAGCATTTTGAGAAAAAATAAAATTTCAATCAAAGGGTGTCAACTTCAATTGTATTCGACTTGAGCTTTTACAATCTAACGCCACGTTTAAGACACTACACCACTTGAAAGCCCCCGCAACTAAACATGTGTTAGATGATCTCAACAGAAGAGACAAGCTTGCTTTGCGGTAAAGCTCATTATGTAAGCTCTCATGCCTCATAAGGTTCTGGGTTCAAGCCTGGCGGGGACCAGTATTAATAGTATGTTTGCCTAGAAAATAATTACCGAGTTACTTTGCTCATGTACTCATTAGTTCCGGTGTGTTCCGACTCCTGGCAGATCAAGTTACATTTCCCACTCCTCCTTATGTTTTCACATTGAGCCTTTTTAGGACGGCCTTCCCTGAACCCTGCACAGGATTGTACTTAACCAACGTTTCGCTATAGTTCATATTTGTATGCGTTGGTTGTGTTTCACAGTGCCGTACCTTGTTTTTTTAAGGTGGATATGTGCAGGTGGCATACCAACCTTCCCCTCATTCTCTCCTATTCATGACTTGTTGTCGACAGTCGACTCTATTTGCAATTGTGCAAAACCATCATCTTGATTGTGCCAAGTGCAGAAAGGGAGCGTGCGGGAGAGTGAGAGACGGAAAGAGAGGGGGAGAGAAAAGAGAGATAGAGATAAGAGAGAAAAGAGAGATGGATAAAGAGAGAAAAGAGAGATAGATAAAGAGAGGGGAGAGAAAAAGAGAGAGAGATAAAGAGAGAAAAAGAGAGATGGATAAGAGAGAAAAGAGAGATAGATAAAGAGAGAGAGAGAGACAGACAGACAGACAGACAGACAGACAGACAGACAGAAAGAGAGGGAGAGAGAAAGAAAAATAAAGAGGGGGGGAGAGAGAGAGAGAGGGAGAAAAAGAGAGAGATAAAGAGAGAAAATGAGATAAAGAGAGAGAGAAAGAGAAAGGGAGAGAGAGAGCCAGAAAGAGAGAAATTGAGGGAGAGAAAGCCAGAAAGAGAGAGAGAGAGAGAGAGAGCCAGAAAGCCAGAGAGAGAGAGAGAAAGCGGGGGGGGGGGGGGGGAGATACGGCATCATACCATGAATATTCATGAGTGAGCTTGACATTTTCCCCTGCATCCTGTTTATGCCAATGACTAATGTGGCGCGGAGAAAGGGAGCGTACATGTGTACTCGGCCGGGCACCCCGCGCTCTCGGACCCCAGCGCTGACAGAAAGCCCCGCTGTTCTCCGCAGGTGCGAGACAAAACAAATATTTTGCCTGTGAGATCGAATTATGAAGGAAGAAAGCAAATACCACGAAGAAATCACACTCTTCATTTGTATAGGGCGGGGGGGCGGGGGGGGGAGTGGGGGAGGCTTACAAATGGGACAAACTAAGAAGTCATTTGGTCTTTAAGAGAGAGAGAGAGATTTATTTGAAAGAAAATGAATTGAATAAGTAGCTTCTAATGCAGATAGTGATGGTAATTGGCCGGATTTCACGGCAAAATCATGTGCCACATGAGCAGATTTACACAAAGACGCTCTTGGAACGCTGTACTGCTTTTTAATTTTTATTATTATCACAGCCTCGATGACGCTTAAATGATATAAAAGGATTCATTATGCTTCCATATGTGCTGCTTTTTGAAAAAAAAATATTTTGGAGCATGTTCACTTGTCAATAGCAATATCCATCCAAGCATCCTGTCTGTTGTTTATTTATTATTTTTTTCCCCTCCCCTCCTTTCGCTTCATTCAAAGGTTGCATATTTGATGTGCGATTCCGCACCAAGACGGACAGAGAGTACCGGGCCCCCGGGCGGCCGGCCTTCGGGCGCAGCGTGGGCCAGTGTGGAGTCACCCCCTGTCACCTGGTCCAGTGCCGCCACGGAGGAGCGTGCGTGGACGCCGGCTCGTCTGTGTAGTACGTGTTCCCCCAAGATAGTATAAAGCTAGTCAGGATGCAGTCACTTCACCAAGATGAGTTTCTCACTCTTCTCTTCCCGTTTGTGAAGTTATCCCATCCCTTTTCACATTTTTGTTCAAGAAGTGAAAGCTGCCCACGTCTCGCTGTCATGCCATGATTATTCTAGTCTGATCATTTAAAGGTTCCTTTTATGCATATCCACGGCCTATAAGCATATAGAGTAGAAGCATATATCAAGCATATAGCTGAACATATACTTGACTAGTCAGTGGCCTATATTCTTCTTGGTTTCATGTTTAAACAGTGACACTTAGCCTACAGTATATCTATAATGAAATCACTGACAGAGACCCGTCCCCTATCAGCCAATCCCTGACAGCGACCCGTCCTCCTATGAGCCAATCCCTGACAGCGACCCGTCCTCCTATGAGCCAATCACTGTCGCCATAGGAAGTAAGCTTGGAGACATGATGTCATCCATAGCAACGGGGTCAACCCTTGTATTTTCTCTTAGCTCTTAAGATTTTCTCCCGGGTCCTTTAGTGAAAGTTGGTCTCAGCAGCTTAGTGAGTAGACTTTAAAGAGGAAACTCTTAGCCGGGAACTTTGACTGCTATTCCGGAGACCTCTTAGTGGGGTAAGATGAAATGCTTTGTCAATACTCGCCCCGGGGATAAAGTAAGGAATGCGTTGTCATTACCAACGTCAAACAGTGTCACGTGTGTCTCCATCGTGTGTTGTTGTTGTTCTTCATCAGGTTCATGCAGGGGTTCCGTTTCTTTTTTTTTTTTTTTTGTAGGCTTCAAACATACTCATGATCACAAGAAGAAGACACACTATGTAGGCGTGCAACCATTTTTATCACCGTTTTGAAATAATAAGGTGAATGTTTCCCGAAACACTAACACTTACTTTGCCTTCCACAATGTTTTCCGCTCATTTTCACAGATTTATATGAATTCACAGTATACCATTTATGTGAGACATTAGCGCTTGACAACTTAGCGGCTGGCTTTACATTATAGGCCACTTATGTAATACGCGGCTATTTATGTAATTCTGAATACCGCTTTGAAGCGCAGTGCAGTTGGGATACTTCCAAGCAGCATAAAAAAACTGTTGCCTTTAGCCTATAATAACTCAGCATCAGGCGAATGCTGTCACAGCTTGACCAATCAGAAGTCGATCCCAGATTTCCACAGGTACACATTACTAACCCTAACCCTATTACTCACAAATAGGGTTAGTGAGTATAAGGCAGAAGGGAACCATTCCTTAACAATTAGTTAGGTTTGGGTCATAGGGTTCTTAGTGCATCTTTTAAACTGTTTTAGTAGGAGGACTACTGACTGCAATTTGGGTTTTTCCACACCTTTTAATGACAAGCCCTGTTATTTATTCATTGTATAACATTTTTTTATTGTATCTAGTTTAAGAGTCAAACCATTTTACCTTCCTCTACACCCGGGGCCGTATTCACAAAGCATTTAATCTTACCACTAAGAGGTCTCCTAAATAGCAGGAATAGTTCCTATCCAACTTTTTCCTCTTAAAACTCTTATTCACAAAGCTGCAGAGACTAACTTCCATGCCCACAGTGATTGGCTGATAGGGGACGGGTCTCTGTCAGTGATTGGCTGATAGGGGGCGGCGTCTCTGTGAGTGATTGGCTGATAGGGGGCGGGTCTCGGTCAGTGATTGGCTGATAGGGGGCGGGTCTCTGTCAGTGATTGGCTGATAGGGCGGTCTCTGTCAGTGATTGGCTGATAGGGGACGGGTCTCTGTCAGTGATTGGCTGATAGAGGGCAGGTCTCTGTCAGTGATTGGCTGATAGGGGACGGGTCTCTGCCAGTGATTTCAATATAGATATACTGTAGAAGGAAGTATCGTGTTGCCATATTCAAATACATTCCAAAAAAAATAAATGGACCAATTGTCACTGATGTAACCAAGGATAATATAGGCGACTCACTAGTCAAGTATATGTTCAGCTAGTTGTCTTCCTCCTACATGGCTGTCATCTCTTAACAATCTCTTAACAATTAGCGGATATGTATATAAGCAACCATTTGGTGCTTGGTGGCATACACTTAGACCAAAAAGTGTAGGAGTCCTAGGAGTTTCTTCTAAATCGGCTGTTTAGAAGAAGTTGGGAGCTACTTTTAGCCGCCATAAGTTGTGTGAATACGGCCCCTGTAATATATAATCCAATGTGTGATGGTGTTACTATCCCCACTTTCGCTTGTGTAGCAGTTTCATCCAATATACCACAACGGCTTTCCCCCTCAACAGATCCGCCAAGAAATCTTGTTGGATCCGTTTTTTTGGTACATTTTTGCCATATGTACCATCATCTCTCATAAGACAACCCCAGAATGCACAACCTGTGCTCGGTAACGACAAACATGACCTCCACAGCCGATACCTACCAGAAGTGCTTATTCCTCTCTCTCTCTCTCTCTCTGCTCTACAGTTGCCAGTGTGCAGTGGGATGGAAAGGAGCCCTCTGCTCAGAGAGTGTGTCTGTGTGCGATGTGGAGCACAGGCCCCCACCCCTGTGCGCCCGCGGCTCCACATGCATCCCTCTGCCGAGTGGATACACGTGCCACTGCCCCCTGGGGGCAGCCGGGCTGTACTGCCAGGAAGGTCGTCTTGTTTTTCCTCAAGCTCATAAACTGACACACTGTCTGTCCCCTGCACTACTTTGTGAAGCAAAAATAACCCAAATTAGTTATTTTGAACCGGCCAAGAGTGTTACTGGTGGGCTTTCCTGATTTGTCTGTCTTCTCCTCTTTTTTTATTTATTTTTTACAGCGATTGCAATCAGTGACCCTCTCTTTAACCGGTCCTCGTGGATGTCGTTCGCGCCAATGAACCTTAGACACAGGACTGTGATAGAGCTGCAGTTCCAGACGCTGTCACCAGAGGGCGTGCTCGTCTACGTCGCACAGCGCCTCGGTTCCAAAGCTGGTAGGGAGAATTATTTTCTCTTGGATCTGCTGTCACATGTATTAATTGATTAAGAGTCATCACAACCACAGTGCATAAGCATAGAAATGGGAGTGCGGCACGTGGCGTGAAGTATCAGCCTGATCCATTTCAGTTTAATGATATGCATTCGGTACGCCGTCAAGATAACTAGCAGCCATGATGTCAATATCATGTACCGTGACTACGACTTATTATAACGACCCTCATTTTTCATCATTACGCCCCATCTGATTTGGTTCCATACACACTCGCAGGGGATTTCCTGTGCGTGTGCTTGACGGCCGGCACGGTCCAGCTGCGCTTCAACCTGGGGGATGGCACCCGCGTGCTGCAGTCCCACGAGAGAGTGGACGTCAGCGGGCGCACCTGGCACGCCGTCAGGGCCGGCAGAGTGGGCCACCGGGGCTTCCTGAGCCTGGACGGGAAGGAGGCGGGGCCGGACGGCGACGCTCAGGGTTCCATGACCACGTTGGACGTGGCCACAGACGTCTTTGTCGGGGGCGTGTCCACCCTGAGCCTGGCGGCCAGGGAGGCCACACCGGACGGGCCGACCGGCTTCACCGGTGGCCTGCGGGAGCTGGCCATAAACGGCCGGGAGCTTCCGCTGACCGAGACAGGGGCCGCCGACGGCGTGAACGTGGGCGACTGGGACGGGACGGCGTGCGGACACAAGGTGTGCCGCCACGGCGGCCGCTGCGAGGCCACGGCGGCCGGCTCCTTCGCCTGCGCGTGCCCGTCCGCCTGGACTGGCCCCGTGTGTGAGCGGGCCGCGGCCTGCGTGAACCACCTGTGCGGCCACCCCGCCGTGTGCGCCCCCGCTGCCTCCGCCTCCTCGTACGACTGCCTCTGCCCCTTGGGGTGGCGGGGCAAACGGTGCGATCGGCGCGTCCCCCCCGGCCCCACCGTCAGGTTCGTGGGGAACTCCTACCTGCGGTACGTCGACCCCGGGTTCCCCGCCCGGGATCCCAGGCGCACGCAGGTGTCCTTCGAGTTCTCGGCCGGCGGGCCCGATGGCGTGCTGATGTGGATGGGCGAGGCGCGGGACGAGGGCGACGACGACTACCTCGCCGTCGGGCTGGAGGGCGGACGGCTCACGTTGGCCGTGAACCTGGGAGAGCGGCTCTCGGACCCCGTGACCGTGGGGAACGCCACGGTATGTTGCGGCGGGTGGCACCGTGTCACCGTCTGGCTGAACGACACGGTGCTGGAGGTGCTCTTGGATGGCGTCCGGGTGGCACCGGAAGACCTGGACCCCTTCGAGCGCTACCTGGCCTTGAACTACGAGGGCCGCGTTTACTTTGGCGGCTTCGAGTTGCACAGGAGCGTAGCGGCCGTGACGTCTGGCCTGTTCTCTCAAGGGTTTGTGGGAAGTCTGAAGAACGTGTATTTGTACCAGGACACTAAGCCGCTGTCGTTTGAGCGAGATAGTGAAGGCTTCAATGTGCATGAAGGCAGTCTGGATTGATTTGTGAGCAGTTAGTTATTTTAAGACATGTGTGTTGCCATCCGACATGTTAGTCACAGGTATTTATTTAATCATTTTTTTAAAAAGCCTTTTTGTGTAATGGACGGTTGTTATCCATAAAGAGGTTAATATGATCAAACAAAACCATGATTAGCTTTATTATGAACTGTACATAAACGGTGCAAAAGCACACTTCATTTCTCATGTACACGACGAGCCAAAATGTACATCTGTCCTTAAAAATTTGTATAAAATATTTAAGCAATTTTAAAATTAGTAAATTGGAAAAAAAACCGAACAAAGCTGCATTTACAATTTTTTGCGCCACTTGGAGTTAATAGTTTTCAGGCGTTACATCCATGCCAAATTGTTTAATCTTCTGCTGGAAAACAAATCATCAAACCATACCTCCGCAATGGTGCGGTACGTTTCTCTCACATGAGGAAAAGCTTTCAGCTACTCCGGTTCGTGCCGAATTAAGAAAAAAAGAAAAGGTAAAACGGGAAAATGTATTAAAAAAAACACACCTAAAAACAGAACCAATGGCACGTTAACAGCTGCACACTAGCGTTTTAAAAAATAATATTATAGATATAAAAAATGTCTAATAAAAGCCCAACTCATGAGTAACTGTCCC
Organism: Muraenolepis orangiensis; assembly: GCA_027704905.1. Taxonomy (NCBI): domain Eukaryota; kingdom Metazoa; phylum Chordata; class Actinopteri; order Gadiformes; family Muraenolepididae; genus Muraenolepis; species Muraenolepis orangiensis. The sequence continues at coordinate 17,916,852 of CM051018.1, forward strand.
TGGAGCTCCTCCGGTCATAGTCAGAGTCCCGCCTGTGTCTGTGGCGCTCACCGTGGTGACGCTCTTTCCGCCGCTCCTCAGAGTGTCCACGGTGCCGGCTGCGCTCGCGGTGCTTGTCGTAGTGCCGGCTCTTCTTGTCGGCGTGGCGATCGCGGTGGTGGTGGTGGTCCCCGTCCCGCTCTTCCGCGTGCCTGGACCTCTCCCATGGGTCGCTGTAACGGTCCTCCGGCCGCTTGCAGTCCTTGGAGGGGGACGGTCGACCCTGGTCCTCCGGCCGCTTGCAGTCCTTGGAGGGGGAGGGTCGACCGGCCGGCTCGGGCCGGTGCGGCGAGGGAGGGGTCTGGGAAGTGGGAGGGCCGCCGAGCGGTGGCGGGGAGGAATGATTGTGCTGCCGCTGGGCCTGGGGGGTTTCAAACCCCTGGGGAAGCTGTCCGGAACAGCCGCCGCCTCCATCTTCTCCAGGTCCTTGTGACACGAGAGCGCCCGCGACTTCATCCCTAGCATCGCTGTTGGAGGCAATGGCTGCTGAGATGCTGTGGGTCCCGTCATTCTGTAGCTGGTGAACATGTCCGGCTGCTTGTGGCCCCGGAGGGGACGCGGCCACCTTAGCGCCAACCTGGGCTGTGCGGGGGTCCTTCACGGTCTCACTGGGAGAGCTGCTGCCAATGCCTATCTGAGCCCGAGGGGAAGGAGCGCCGAAGGGCCGGGGTCCTGCCGTGACCTCGTTCTGACCGCTGCTCGGCGACAAAACCAGCGGTGGTGGCTGCACGTTCTCCGCTGCGGAGGAATAGACAGAGGACTTCTTCAGGATGCCGCTCAAGGGTGGCTTTGGGCCTTCAGTCTGGGGTTTTGTGGGAGGCGAGGAAGTTCCTTCAGCGGTGTCCTTCTCTAGTTTGGTCGAGACGTCGACGTTCCTCCCGTTAGGGGGCGGCGAGGGCAACCCGGCCAAGAAGGCCTCCGTGGAGACGTCGGGAGGCTTGTCTCTGAGCGAGACGCCGGCCCCGGTCAGTGCCCGCCCGGGGGTGAGCGCGCTCCAAGCCACAGGGTGGTTGTTGTTGTTGTTGTTGTTGCTGCTGCTGCTGCTGCTGCTGCCGTCCGACCCGCCTGCTGCTGTGTTCCCGGGTTTGGGTTCTTTCTTCTTGATGACGAAGCGGTCCAGTCGCAGTGGGGTCGGGGGACTCTTGGCCGTGCGAGGGTCCTGCGATGGCGGGGGAGGAGGCTTGGTCCCGAAGTCCGGCAGAGGCGGCAGCTCTCCGCCCCAGCCCAGCAACACACCCGGGAGGAAGCGCAACGGCTTGTTGGCCTCAGAGCCCTGCCCTCCCTCGTCGACGGACGCCTCGTCTTCCACCAAGTCTGCGATCGGCTCCTCCTCCTTTCTCTCTTCCGCTTTTGTGGCGCCGACCGGCTTGTCCGCCTCCTTCGTGGTGGTGGCGGTGGCCGCCACCACCGGTGTCTTCTTCTTGACGGGAAACAAGGAGGACAGGTACTTCTTGGCGGCCTCCTCCTCCTCTGCGACCCGCGTGCTGCTAATGGCCGGCAGCGGCAGGGGTGTGGCCATGGGGACGATGGCCGCTGTTTCGATCACGTCCTCGGGGAGGAAGTCCCGCTTGGGCCGCTGCCGGATGATCAGCCCAAGGAGAAGGTTGGGCCGGTTGTTCTCCAGGCCTGGCCAATCCCCAGGGGAAAAAGGGTGAGAGTTTAGGTTTATGGAAACACACAGGGGTTGATGTGTGCCACAGAAGAGAAACTTTCTGTGTGGGTCAAGGGTTACCTGGACCGTCGAAAGGCACCAGCTGGTGTGGGACCTTCTCCGTGGCGCCCAGGGGGATGATGTACATGTCCTTGACCTGCTTGAGGTTGTTGGAGACCACGCCGAAGCGCTTACGACTGCTGAAGTAAGCGTACAGCAGGGTGTAGGAGATCTCGTCCTCGTCCGTCTCGGGGGAGAAGCGAATGAGACACACCTCCTGAAAGAAGTCAAACAAAAGTAGAGGATGTTTTTTTTCACTCAGAACCAAAACATTTTTTTCTTTCGGTTGTGGTCATGCATTGTCTGAATAATTGGCATTTTTTTCAAGGAATATGTTAGGGGTCAAGTCAGGGTCGGTTTCACCTTCACAAATACTATCAGTACTTGGCACTAGGACATTTTATAGACTCCTTATGGGCGGCGGTAAACCGATCGCCTCACAACCGGAAGGTTGCTGGTTCGATCCCCCGGCTCCTCCTAGAAAAAACTGGTGTCCTTAAGCAAGATACCCTAACTGCTCCCGGCGGGCTGGCTGTCTCCTTCAGTGGATAAATGTGTGTATGAATGTGAGGCATGACTTGTAAAGCGCTTTTAGATAAAAGCGCTATATAAAAAGGCAGTCCATCCATCATTATAAGAACGATTGAAATCAAGCTACGACTGGCTGGACTTAAAATTTATAAAAACACCTTGGTGTCCGCGTTTGTGCTGAAAGCAGTGTTCCGTGGTCAGAGCTTCAGATTCATTCCCCTGTTACCACGTGAAGCAGGAACGCCACTACGGCGTAGATCCACCGATTCAGCCACTCACTTTAGTTCCACTCGCTCGGATCTTGTCAAAGTAGTCCCACACCGTCTGCGGGCTTATCCTGCCTCCCACCTGCACACTGTCTGGCATATCCTATTTTTGAAACAACAAAACACAGGAGTGCATGTTCAGGACTTCAAACATTCAAACTACTCAATTGGACCCTCTCAGTAGACGTATCTGGCGCCCGCCTACGCTACCTCGGTCAGGTTATCCAGCACGCCAGAGACCGGGAAGGCCTTCATAACCATCTTGGCCACGGCGGCCATGTTGAGGAAGCCTCTCCACATGTAGGTGAGCGTGGACAGGAACGAGACGCCCTCGTCTTTGGCAGACGTAAAGCTCGACCTGAGGAGAAAAACACATAGCATGTACTATTTTAGCATGTACTAAGTAAGTGGAAATATCGCCCCTTGCCATTAACAGAGATGAAAGTGGATGCTTACAAAAAAATAATAAATAAAAAAAAATCAGGAAAAATATTTTGTAGTAACATAAGGACACATAGCACCCAGAACTTTTTTTTCTGAGATGCTCTCAGCTGCATTTTAGAGGCATTTGAGCAACAAACAAAAAAAAAAAACCCACATTTTTATGAATTTTCTTTTAACATGACAACATTGCAGTGGAAATATATTTTTTACAAATAAGATATTAAATACTGCATTCTAGGGTATTTTGATAACAAATATCATTAAAAAAATAACAATATAGTTTAACATATTTTGTGTTGTATTTTGTGGGCGTAATTATCGTTATAAGCAAATAATATTTTTCTTAAATAAGATCTTAGTAGCTGCATTCTGATAACAACAATCCTTACAATATAGCAATCTATTTTACCCAATTTTTATCTTGAAAACATTCAATATTAGCACCTCGTGAAAATAATCATAATATACAAATGATTTCATTCAATGTTCAGAGCGGGAAAATATTCCAACAGTGTCATAAGTAATTAATAAGTCTTTCCTCACGTAATCTGATAAAAAAAATCTCCGTTCACGTCTTTCTCCTCCGACCACGACCACTTCACTTATTCTTTACCTTGCTCTATTGTACGTATTCTGCCGACCTCTCTGCCTGTTTGTACATTCTTATCGCTTCATGGGTAAACACAATAGATAAAAGCTTCTCAATTGACTAGCTGAATAGACAGGTACACAAAAGAATTCCGAGCGCTTTTCAAACACGAGTCACAAATCTCACTCAGCGGACCCTTCTACTATGTAGCGCCATGTCAAATCTCGCTCAGCTGACCCTTCTACTATGTAGCGCCATGTCAAATCTCGCTCAGCGGACCCTTCTACTATGTAGCGCCATGTCAAATCTCGCTCAGCGGACCCTTCTACTATGTAGCGCTATGTCAAATCTCACTCAGCGGACCCTTCTACTATGTAGCGCCATGTCAAATCTCGCTCAGCGGACCCTTCTACTATGTAGCGCTATGTCAAATCTCGCTCAGCGGACCCTTCTACTATGTAGTGCTATGTCAAATCTCGTTAATTTCCGTAACTTTGCGAGATGTAAAATGGCTTCGCCCATAGACAAAATGTAAACATGCCGTGCCGTCAGCGATCGACAAATACTTCAATGATTATTAACCTGAAAAGTTTAAAAACCAAAAACATCAAAATGAAGGGAAATCCGGAGATTTTTGTAAATGTATTTTGTTAATCAACAAAAGTTACGTGAACACAGTGTGACTTTTGGTCATCTTGTGAAGTCTGTCTTGTATGAAATACAATATGTATATTTAGTTCCGACTAGTTTAGTTTAGTTTAAAAAAGTAAAAATTATACAAAATAATAACAATGAATTGCCGATATGTTTACTGTGAGGATTTCCACACTATTTCGTTGTACTTGACAACAAATAAATAAAGGCATTCTGATCCTGTATGTAACCCGATGAACGGAGCTGTGTGGAAGCTCTGTGACTGCCCCACCTAGCAACACGGCCCGTTGTGGAAGACTCACGGCTCCTTCCCATTCCAGCACACGGTGTTTACACTGAACATGACATAAAAGCCTCTAGACGGGCGCATAGCTCACCCGTGCAGATCTAAATATCAAAATTAAGGGAAATCCGGAGATTTGTGAGTTTTGACAAATATCCGGAAAACTTTTATCTATGCATTAAGAAGAAGCAAGTTAGTGGTTAGACCCAGAACATATTTTTGGCAGGTTCTCAAAACACCTCATCCTCTACACTATCCCAGTGGTTGTCAACCTTTTTTGGGCCAAGGCACACCACGGTCCTAACCAGAAATTCAAGTCACTTAAAAGTTGAAAAATGTAAACACACAGCTCACTATTTTCACTAATGGCCCTGGTCAGAAACATGCATGAGAAATTCACCCCAAAAAGTGCATGGCACACACAGCCTCGGGAACCACCACTACCCTGACTGAAGCGAGCAGACAGCAGGTCTCACCGTGCTTCATAGGCGCTGGACGTGGTGCTGCGGAGGCTCTCCTCCAGGACGGAGAGGTGCACGTCGTCCTCCCTGGCCGTGGGCATCGCCGTGGTGCTTTCCTCCTCCGCCGCTGCCACCGCCGAGGGCCGCCTGGCCACAGTCGTTGCCACCTTCACCACCTTGGTCGGAGCCTCTTCCACGGGCGGAGCCATGCGACCTAAGGGGGGGGGGGGGGGGGGATTTTAAATTAATAATAAAGATAAATGTATTTTGTTAATCAACAAACGTCACGTGAAGTCTGTCTTGTATGAAATACAATATGTATATTTAGGTCAGACAAGTTTAGTTTAAAATAGTAAAAATTATACTAAATAATAACAATGAATTGCCGATATGTTTACTGTGAGGATTTCCACACAATTTCGTTGTACTTGACAATGACAAATAAATAAAGGCATTCCGATCCTGTATGTAACCCGATGAACGGAGCTGTGTGGAAGCTCTGTGACTGCCCCACCTAGCAACACGGCCCGTTGTGGAAGACTCACGGCTCCTTCCCATTCCAGCACACGGTGTTTACACTGAACATGACATAAAAGCACCTAGACAGGCCCATTGGCCCATAGCTCACCCGTGCAGATCTTGCAGTGGAGATCGAACAGGTGAGACTTGTGTTGTCCGGTGGTGTCTTTATCCACCTTGGCACCGCTCTTCGCCGTCTTCTCCGGGGGAAGGTGTTCGGCGGGCAGGTCCGGCGCCCTGGTGGGGGAGGGACTCTGGGGGGTGGGGGGGGGGGGGGGAGGGGACCACGGTAGATCAGGGCATAGCAACGGCATGATGAAAAAAAAAATCTAAAATCTAAATCTGGAGGATTTTGAATCCTCTTTATTGGTCACATACATGTAAACACAGTCAACTTTGTTTCTCTGCATTTAACCCATCCTAGTATTAGGAGCGGTGAGCAGTTATTTTTTATATACAGCGCCCGGGGAGAAGTGTAGGGGTCTGAACTGGTGACCTTCCAGTTCCCAGGCCAAGTCCAAACAGACTGAGCTATCCTGCCGCCCAGGATAGGATACAATAGCAACAAACAGCACAAAAAAAGTGATGATAATAAATGATAATGTTTGATATACCTCTCGAATGCGTGATTTGGTATTAATGTCAATTGTTTTGTTTTACTTTCTTGAATAAGTCCTACCTGGATGGCCTCGGGTGTCTTCACCAGTTCTTCGCTCTCAATCTCTATCTCTCCTTTGTGGGTGATCTTGGTGATGGGTCGCCGCTCCACCTCTCGCTGCTCTTTCTCGATCATCTCAATGGTCTGCAAGAAAGATCTGAGCCGTTACTAAATGTTCTCAGTCTTCAACACTGGAAATACAGGCGGTTATTTTTTTTTTGGTAGAAATGCAATCAAATCAAGAAATGCAATCAAACCCCCCCCCCCCCCCCCTACTACAGGTAGGATTTGACATTGATTGATTGATATTTGATATTATTTTCCATTGAAGAAGCAACACCTGTAGTTGGCTCTACACTTCCTTTCATTTGTAAAGGCACGGTCAAAGTAACACTGTATTGTACTGCACAATAGTTTAACATTGAACACCAAAACCCATACAGACAAACTGACAATATGTCCAATCATTTCGGTGTACTTTACATTATTGTAAGTTTTTTTGTAAAGCAGAATTAGACGGCCAAATTGTGTGAATGCCATGTCTTCTGCGATTAAATACGCAATGTCAAATTTGATTTTTAACTGTGGGCAGGCATCTTTATTTTGTTGTTTGACTGCTGATTGAATTGTGCTTGTCGAGTTGGGGTTATGAACGCATCTCTGCAATGTCAGTGACTCTTGCTTTCGCCATGTTCAACCACAGCATCTCATTTGGTTGTGGGTTGCCACTAACAAATGTGGTAGCGCCTGCTAGCTGGCCTAGCTGCTACCAGCCTTTTTGCAATATCCAGCCAGGGCAAAGTACTTACCCATTCCTCATTAAGTTTGACATGCCCCACCAACATCAGCGCTGGCCTCTCTGACTTATCATCGGCATCGTGGGTAAACCTGTTTCTTGGACAAGGAGGGTCCTGCACTCTCATCCTCCTTGACAACTCTGTATTCCGTCTCACCAAATAGCTCCTGTGGAGTGTGTGTGGTTGGTGGTTTAAGCAGCCCGAGTCAGACCGATTACTCGGCTGGTGAGGCTGCATACATGTGGGTCCTTGTTACTCAAGGCCTATAGGTTAAACCAGCCACCCACCCACCATCTGCTCTGTTCACCATTACCAGTCAAACAAATAAATAAACCAGATTCCTCATCACCCAGAGTGTCTTTGTCTTCGGGAGGAGCCCTTAAGCAGCCATTTTAATGGCTTGTGGCAGCGTCGATTTTCTTTGGAAATCAACTCCTAGTGGAGGCTACAACTCTCCGTTTTGACAGCGCCGCTACAGTAGATATATCTATAGATATCTATCTATAGATATAGATATCTATAGATAGATATCCATCTATAGATATCGATATAGATATATCTATATCTATAGATCTATATCTAGATAGAGATATATCTATAGATATCGATATATCTCTATCGATAGAGATATATCGATATCGATTTATATATATATAGATATATCGATATCGATAGATATATATCGATATATTTATATCGATATATCGATATATATAGATATATCGATATCGATAGATAGATATCGATATCTATCTATAGATATAGATAGATAGATATATCTATCTATCTATCGATCTATCGATAGATAGATATATCTATCTATAGATATAGATAGATAGATATATCTATCTATAGATATATATAGATATATATAAATAATTAAGAGGATGAGGCTTTTTGGTGGGGTAGAATCTATTACTATCTCAGTGGATCCAGTTTGTCTGCTTGCATGGCTGCAGCACGCTGTGTTTGTGTGCCAATTTATTTAATATCTGGCAACCCGGGGAGAATAACAAACACAGAGACCAAAACAAAAACAACCGCTCCGTCCCGGCATGGACATTTCCAAAAGGAATTGATTCAACCGCTCACAAAAAATAAAAAATAAAGATGGTTAGATGAATTGAGGATGAAAACAATTGTTAGTTGCAGCCGCCATTACTCACATGGCGATTCTCCCTCTGGCGCCAAGCGGCCAGCTCTTTAGAGGCCAGTTCTTCAGGACTCATGCGACTCAGGGTGGCTGGAGAAATGTCCCCTTTCAATACCCTCCGAAACAGCACCTGCACATTAAATAAATCGATAAATTAATTGATTTTAACAGTTATATTGTAGTTTATTACCGTTTGAAACTGAACTGTCATGATATTAAGTAGCAAGTAGGGGTAAGGCTCAGGGATGCACTGGCAACATTAAGGTGAACAAAAACTTGACTTGCATTGTTCTTGGGGTCCTTGAGGTTGAACATGAGGCTCCTGTACTTGCTCTTGTATTTGCTGTCTGTGTCTTTATACAAGTGAAAGAGCTCCCTCTCCGTCTTCTTCGCCACCTCGGAGGCTCTCTCCACCGCCAACTTCAGGTCGGATTCCTTGAGGCTGAAGGAAAACAATGTCGTTATTTGACAGGTCTCTCAAGAGCTGTGTTTATCAAAGTGAATCGATGGCGTTTCATTCGTAGCGACAGCTTACCGCTGCGAAAGGATCTCCTTCAGAGAGTCCTGCACACTTCTCCGGATTTCGTCAACAGAAGCGGGTTTCTTTGGTGCTGAAGATGAGCCCTTATGTTTTTGATGACCACCTTTGAATGCAGAACGGACGTCATTTTGGTATTTCTTTTTTCTTTTTCAAAGCCCACGTGGGAAACTCTGGCTCTGACTTTGGACGTAAAAATATCAAAATATGATATAGTAATAATATAACATACCCGTTTTGTGGGCCGACTCTTTGGCCTCTGAGGACTGTCTTCGATCAGACTCCTGCGTGGGGAATTAAGACATTAAAATGCATTCATTACTTTCCACAAATGAAATCTAATTACAAAATGAAGCCAAGCATTTGACAGAATATACTTAAAGAAATAAGCCAAAGAAAACATGGTGCGAGACATGTGACACGGGCTGAGGAAACCAATAACCTTCTAAAAGTCAACACACCAAGGTTAACCAAACACACCCCCTCTTGTGTGCCAAGAGCCAATACAAAAAATGTTTATAAAAAAAACTGCCAACAGAATAGACAACCAACCCCTACGCAGTGGCTATTACAACTATCAGAGCCGGTGTTAGCTGGAGGACACAAAACGACAAGAACAACCCGTGAGTTTCTCATTGTCAATGTCACCTCGCATTTCAGAACGAGAAACTCTGCAGTTTTTCCGCTCACCTTCTTCATAGGTCGGACGGCGCCAGACGCCAGTGCCTGCGGCGGCGCTTGCCTATGCCTGACCGGGGGCTTGTTGTCCTGCACCTCGGGAACGGCCTTGACCTCTGGTTGAGGAGGAGGAGGCGGTGGCGGCGGCGGCGGTGGCGGTTTGACGGCAATCTGGGCGTTGGGCTCGGCCTTGACGCTCTCCTCGGCGCAGCACTTGAGACACACGTACATCTGGTCCCCCTCCTCCATCTCCTGCACCTTGGCCAGGTCCAGACCCACGCAGTCACCGTGGAACCAGTCGTCGCAGCGTCCGCAGCCCACCATGAACCTTAGTTGGGGGTTTGGGAGGCAATTACAAATTAGAATAAATTTGAAGGCAATAACTAATTTGAAGGCAATAACTAATTTGAAGGTAATTACAAATTAGGATCATATATAATCCATCACTAAAAATAATATTAATGGCAGCCAATCAATCCCTGTCCAAACGGCTATATGGTTATGTCTATATGGTTGCCCTCCCCATTGTGCATTGTGTGGTGAAAAGTGGAGGCCAAGCTGTACATGGAACTAAATACGTTTAAGAAAAAAATGAGAACAGAGGCAAGCATGTCAGCGGGAAAACACTGCACTACTCACATGTTGCCGTGTTCCTTGCACAGACCACAGCTATTTGTTCCATCCCAGACACTTTCAGCGGGCTGCTCGTCGGCGGGCTGCTCGTCGGTGGGCTGCTCGTCGGCGGGCTGCTCGTCGGCGGAATCCTTCTTTGTGGCGGCCGGAGCGTTATCCGGCACAAACAGCTGTGGCTCCTCCACGGAGACGCTTCGAGGGGTCTTACTCTTTTGCCTCTGTAGGAGCTTGTCTGGCTTCTTGGCTTTAGGCTTCTCCTGTCCTCCGTCCTCAGAGCCCAACGACGGTGGGGTGCGTTCGGGCTTGGGGTTGCTCTGCGAGGGAGCGTGTCTGGGGACGTCGGGCTGGTCCGCCGTGACATCAGACGACGAGGTCTTCCTGACCAAAGCTGCGCTGGAAGGACCGGGTGATTTTGGCTTGGGGTTCGAAGGTTTCCCGGTCTGGACCTTTTGCACTTTAGAGGCATGTTCAGGGTGGGAGTTTTCTCCAGGCCTTTTCAATGACACAACCCCTTTCTTCTCCTTTGGAGGTTTGCCGTAGTGAGTGACATCCTCTCTCGGAGGGAGCTTTGAAGGCGAAGTCGGGGGAGGGTTCTGCTCTGTAATCTGGCTCTTTGGTCTACGGGAAACCAAACTCTTGTTCTTGACGGTGGGCAATGTAGGTTTTGGTTTAAGCATAGCTTTTGCGAAAAACTTCAGCTTGTCCTTACAGTCAACCTTGTGAGAAGACCCGGTTTTGTCGTTCGGAAGGTTTTGCGTCTGCTTGACGGGATCTTTCTCCTTAGCAGACGGCTGCTGCTGGGCAGAAACACTCCCGTTATTGACTTTGGTCTCTTCTGAGCAGGAGTCTAGCGTGGGGGTTCCGTTGGTGGCCTGAACTTCATTGGGGTTCACGTACGGGCCCAGCCCGAGCGCCACGTCTTCTTCAGTCATGCCCAAACCCATCCGGTTCTCGGTGGTTGGATTCTGAGCTGCGGCCTTGTCGTCCTGCATCATGGCGTCGGCAATGTCGCCACTGTAGCTTGTCAAACTGTCCTGGAAGCTAACCACCTGGCTGGCGTCCGTACCACCCACGTTATCGTATGAGGGCCCTGGGAGGAGCTCGATCCTGAACCCTCCCACAGTGACCGTCAGCCTCCTCAGCACCACCACGGGATTCAGCCACAGACCTTCGTCGAGGTCCTGGATGTCAACGCGTCCTCCCAGGCTCAACTCTTTCTTCAGCTGGGAGCCCCGAACGCCTTTGTCAATCAAAAACGAACTCAGCTGCCTATTGGTTGGTTTTTTCCGGGGCCTTCCGACCGGTTTTTTCTTGACGGGTGTGGTGCTTGAACTGGTTGAGGCCTCAGGGGCAACAGTTTCTGTTGAAGCTGGATGAACCATAAATTATTAGAAATTGACACTTTCCCATGTAGAGCAACTGGTAATGTAATGGAAACATTATTTAGTGCTTTAAACTTACCGAGTGGTGTAACACGTGGATGTCTCCGGGGCCTTCCAACCGCACGTTTAGCTGGGGCAACCGATGAACCTGGCAACGCCCCACTGAGGGCATCAAGACCTGCCATGGCAAATATCTAGTAAATATATTAACTTTTTCTCATTTGAATACAAAAAATTTAACAAAAGAATAGTTACAATACATTGCTGCGTATGTGATTTAAACCTTTAAAACCGTAAGTAACAATATATTTGAATGCTGTTAAGCCCATAACGATTATAGATAGTTACTTTACATACAGAATATATTTATTTTTATTATTATTATTATTATATTATTATTTAACAAATGCATTATTGTAGTCTAATATAGTTCTTAAACTAACTATACCTCTGTACATACCTATGGAATCAGCAATAAGAAAGTTGGCATCATCGTTTTCCGGAGGATTGAATTGAGAGCTTGCGGATCCAAACATTGGATCTTTGTCACTCAGCATGTTTTTCAGTGAATCTTCCAGCAGGAGACCTGTTCCAAACTAATTTCTTGCTACACATTCCAGATGCTGTCCTATCACCAGGGAGTCATCCAATTGGTTGATGGGTATAAGATGATTAAAGGTGTCCCCAATATCCGTGAATGCTGTTCCCCTCTTGCCAACCTGTGTAAACAGAAGAGAACCCGTGTCAAACTTGTTTATAGACAATGAAGTTCCCAAAACAACTGCTACACTTCATGTAATCACAAAATCACATTTAAAAGAATAAGAAGAAGGACAATAAAGGCCATGCCTCTATTGTCATTGTACAAGTACAACAACATTTGCTCGCAATCCCCACGACACTTGCAAATAATAAAAAATAAGAAATGATGTAAAAAACTAAACAACGTAAACAGGTTTATCAAATTGTATATATACCTATTGCGGTGGCCCTATAGAGTAGTGCAAATTACAACTATATATACATACAAAGGTGTGGTGAGATGTAAACATGTAACTTGGTATTGGTGTCAACGCGTCCTCCCAGGCGCAACTCTTTCTTCAGCTGGGAGCCCCGAACGCCTTTGTCAATCAAAAACGAACTCAGCTGCCTATATGCAATTGTATTAGTTACAGAGAACAGTGTCAGTGTTTGACAGTGTTCAGTTGGCGTAAGGCACTGACTAACTGTATTCCCTTTTAGTACAGTCGTATCAACGCTTGCATTCCTATTCGGACATTCCAGCAATGTTCTACATATAGACCTGATATTCGAAACAACCTAACATACATGAACCGAACTTAAAGCTGTCGAACCGTTGAGTGGCGGCAAAACGTTATTGCAGCAGCATAAGTAACACCTGACTAGTAACCTTGCGTAGTTACAGCTACAACGCTAAATTACCCTAGTTTAAACTTTTAGCCGGGAACGGATGCATAAGACAAGTTCTTACATCTTAATGATACAAGTAGAACAGTTGTTGTACTCACTGGGCTGTACTCGTTTGGTATGATGCAGTACAGTACCAAGGATACACTTCCTTGTTGATCCCTCAAATACTAAAAGTAGCTGTGACTCTTATTGACCAATAAATGAATGAACTGAGTTGCAGTAAAGTTCCCCGCCTTAGCACGTTTTCCAGATAACTAAATACTGAAATATGAAATGGTAACCAGTGGTGTTCATGGCAGTAGCTGTACGCACCCATGGCTGACCCCAGATTATAAATGTCGATACGCTAGCATGCTAACACGAGCAACCTTTGCTCGGCCAAACAATCTTCTACAAAGCGGTAAAGCACTTGTACACGTAGTCGATCCAAACCCCCACACTGAAGGGCCACACAGAGCTATAGGCGGGATGGTCCCAGTCAGTGTATTTCCCTCACCTAACGTGTCACATATTGAGCAGCACACACACACACACACAAACAAACACACGGGGGGGGGGCTAGCCTGACAGTGGCTAACAACAGTTAGCTTTGCACGCACCAGCGTGGAAGTTACAACTACAACTACTTTACAACTACTGCTTTAACGTCGCTATAACTATTGTGTAGCATTAGATAGAGACGTGGAGCTCACGCGGTGAATCGTTCGGGGTCGATGCCCCACTCGTCGTTAGGTTAAACAGGGTAATACACACTATTCGAGAAGGTTAGCCGAGGCCTACCAAGTTTGTTTGTATTCTCGCCTAGCAGCTAGCTGGGATTAGCTATTCACGCCCCCCTTAAACCACATTTCTGGGTTCCAGGTAGCCACATGCGCAAAGTTGTTTGATATCAGTGCCTCCGCAGCGCTTACTGTTGGTGGTGTAACATAGCAGAGTGTCTATTGGATCCCAGCTATTAGACGAACTGCCCGGCCGCCGCCTGTAACTTCCTCCGAGTCAGCCGTCATCCGTCCGTCCGTCCGTCCGTCCAGCCGAAGCCCCGCGAGGACCAAAGCTGAAGCTAACCGAACAGGGTCACGTGGGTTTACTGTCCGGGTCACGTGGCCTCACAGCAGCTCAGTTAACAGTTCGGGTCACGTGACAAATATTTTCATAAGAGATATAATTAATTAAATATAGTAAATATATATATAAGTGGTAGTCGTATATATTATATAAATACAGTGTATATATCTATAGATATATATATATATACACTATATTTTATTAATTATATCTCTTTACTGCTGTAATGAAAACTGTAAATATTTGTCACGTGACCCGAACTGTTAACTGAGCTGGGTCTTAACGTGACCCGGACAGTAAACCACGTCAGGACAGTAAACCACATCTATCTATCTATCCATCTATCTATCTATCGAGTCATATTATGTGCATATAAGGAAAAATATATATCTACAGTATATATAAACAATATATGAAAAAAGTCAGGAGGAATGTATCTGATCCATCTAACCCCTTAATAACAAAAAAATGTAGGCCAACGCAACACACTACACCGAGTGAGTAGTAAATTAGTTTAATTGTATCTGGGAATAAACATGAATTTCAAAATGATCGACCTTGGCCAAAATGAAAGAAGTGCATAATAACACTCATTAAAACATCCATCACATTCTAATACACACAACTACCCAAAAGTACAAATGTAAGCCAACATAGAAACAACATGTGAAAAATAATTTATCAGAAAAAGGATTGTTAATATTTGTATGCAACCATGGGATCAGTGCCAATACATTAGATTGATTTAGCGTATTTACTATGTGTATTGACTGAAAGTATTAGTTAGTACTAGTTTCTTTAGTTCTTAGTTATCTTAATAGTAATACTAACAACCAAACAATAGCTGACCGCTGCTCCTAATACTAGGATGCGTTAAATGCAGAGAAATTCCTTTCGCTGTACTGCACTGACTAATTTGAATCATTATCGGGACAACGTGTCTTGAAACTTTTCCCGGGGATTCAACCCGTACCACAGAGTGCCCTGCTCCGCCGCTGCCCAAGCCATCCTCTCCGTGTTGAAGGTAGCCGCCCAGTGTCCGGATGGAGAGACGGCGATGGCACCGCCCCCGCCCTGAACACGCTCGCTCATATAGCGCAGGGAGAGCTCCACCGCATTGTGCATCTCTTTACCTTCACATGGGGGACAAACACACCGCCGGTGAATCATCACATTCAATGACAGCCCACTGCAGAACGTGACCAGAGCTCTGGGTTGACGTGGGGCCCTCTCCCTCTGTCTTTCTTTTTGGTGGTTATTATTATTATTATTATTATTATTGTATTTATTTTTGGGTGAAAAAATATGTCTACAAGCTTACATATGTGTATAGAAATGTGTATATATTAGATTAGATTCAAATGTGTTGTCATTGCACAGCATAAGTACAGTAAAGTGAAAAGAATTTGCCATCTAACCAGAGGGCAAATGTTGCAGTAAAGTGCATGGTAATATATAATTGTACAGTGGTGAAATAAGATGTAAAAACAGGTATAAAATAACTTGTAGAGTAGGTATGAGATATATATATATATATATATATATATATATATATATATATATATATATATATATATGTGTATATACCGTAAACAATATTGTATGTATTTACATTTGCCGTTACTGACTAAATAATGTGGTCAAATATCACAGTTAAGCTTGCATTCTGAAAAAAACGTATAAACCGGCTGTGACTGGTTCTGCAAGGCAAAAACACAAGGGATGTGGCTTCATCAGAGTCCCCCCATCTCTTTGTTTTTCTCACATACTGTATACTATGAGTGAAACAGTTGATGGGAGTCCACTGCAGATAAAACAACAAACCCTAGGAACAGAACTGGGGATGGCTAATTTCTAGATTATTATTCCCTCTCGTTTCAAACAAACAAGACTGCAGTTGCCAACAAAGTGACAGACCCTACCGACCGCAACTTTTGTTTGCTGGTACTGATAAGTGAGCTCAGCTGGTCTCCACCACAGCCTTGGGGTATACATGGACATCTGCGGTCTACGGGGGGGTTCTATTCCTGTCACGAGTCGGTACCGGACTGTGCAGTGATTCAACAGGCCTGTATTCTTTCAAATATCTGGCTGATGAACAGATACACTCCAGAGTGTTCATCAAGCTGGACACTCGTCTCCATCAAGGTGGCTTAAAGCGGTACTGGATTACCCATTGAAATCAACATTGGAATCAATCAACATGTGTAATTGCCCTGTGCCTATATTTGACTCTTCTAGTAAGCCATCGTAGGACACCTCATATACGTACTAACGAGGCTTACGCCCTCGGAAGCGACGACTAGCGCTGTATCCCCGAACGACCCCCAATCCTCGATTACACCTATTTTATCACGCAAATCGAGGTTAAACCATAATATCCGGCAGTAGTAGCAGCAGCTCAGGAGGTACAGCGGTCAACTGGAAGGTTGCTGGTTTCGATCCCCCGACTCCTCCTAGCAAACTGTCGAGGTGTCCCAGAGCAAGACACCCTTACCCTAACTGCTCCTGACGTGCACGGCTGACTCCGCAGTCGGTGGATGAATGTGTGTATGAATGGCTGAATGTGAGGCATGACTAACAGGCGTGAGGAATGTGAGGCACTATATAAAAGGCAGTCCACCCCCAACCCTTCGGGGATATAATTATATACTTTAGGCTATGTGCTGTTTTGTTCACTTGTGTGTTTGTGTGTTTGGGGGGCGGGGGGGCAAGTCTGGGCTCTAATGGCTGTCAAAGCATGTCATGTCATGGCAGTCATGATATCATTGCATAATGCAAATGGAGCTTGGCAAATAACATTTTAAAATGGTGAAGCCTTAGTAATGTAAGATATAGGCCTACTGCTACATTGGAAGGATGAGATTACTCATCACTGTTCTTGCAACTGAAAAATCTTTTGTTTAAGAGAGTTTTTTGCTAAATAATATTCTGATACAATCTGAACATTTTGATTAGATTAGATTCAAATGTATTGTCATTGCACAGCACAAGTACAGTACAGTGAAAATAATTTGGCATCTAACCAAACTGCAAATGTTGCATTAAAGTGCATGGTAATTTATTTCTTATTACAGTTGTTGAATAACATGTAAAAACAGTCTACTAAAATGGTAGCTTTGCTGTTCCAACTTGCACCCTGACAATAAAAAGCAGCAGCAAGCAATTACATTACCGCCACCTGCCACATTAACACGATTTTGACTATATCTCACAAAGGCAAAAGTCATATTATATGGACGAGAGTCTAATATTGACCAGGGTATGGCCGTGGTGGTGAATAAAAGGGGGGTGACTTATTCAGCCTCTCCACCATAAAGGGAGCAGTATGTTTTAAGTGCTTCAGATAGATCGTAAATGACACACAGTGAAAGTATGAAACGACACTTAACCTTGCTCAATGTTGAAGATGATGAGGCGAGCCAAAGTGACTTTAAGAATGGACTCCCCGTGACCGGTGCAGGACACCGCACCGCTGCGGTTGTCTGCGTATCCCCCAGCGCCTGATTCACGGGAGAGAGAAGTACCACTGGGCTGGTGACCGGGCTCTTTTACCACATGCTTCCCGTCGCTCGCATCTCAGGGACGATGCTGGGGCGGCATTTTTCGAAGTGAATCCTGTCCGAGTAGTACAGTATGCTGTACAGTATGCTGTAATATGTGATGTACTACTGTTATCGCTAGCGAAGAAATGTTTTCACGTTATCTTTTCCTCTTTAAAATAATAATAATAATAATTATTAGTATTAGTAGTATTATTCGTAGTATTTAACATGATACATAATGTATAAAGGCCAGCGCCATATCATTTATATAGTCTGACTAGTCTGTCCTTTTTTTTCTCCAAAGACATTTAATGAACATTAATATTTATATTATCCGGGTCGTTTAAAATGTCATGGTCACAATGTCAAGTCCATGGTCACATTTAACAGCCCGTGTAGTTAGTCATAATTATGAACTGATAATCATGATGAGTAGCGTATTACCACCCTATTAAAAGAAAAAAAGAAAATATGACAAAAGAGGAAATGGAAATTTGCCGTCATACCGATGATGGGAGAGTCTCCCACTCGGCCCACCATTTTGTAGCGTATCCCTCCCGTTGAAGTCGCACACGCGACGTTACCGCAAGAGTCCACGGCGACAGCCCCCACAGTATCATGACCCCTAGAGTGGAGAAGAACACATCGACGTCTCAGTCTTCAGAGTTCATCAACAGGCCAGAAATAGCAGCATTGGTGTCCTGTTAACGTACGAGACGAGAAGAGTAACGACATGGAAAGAACCCAGCGATATGTGACGTGTGTTTTGCCCGTCTGTACAAAACCTGACTTTAGATTAACATCTAACATCTTCGGCTATATAACTAATCCCTTTGTGACCGGTTAATACTGAGATGCTAGTTTTCCCTATTTTTGTCAATTGCCAAAGTGCGCTGAAACCATGGTGCTTAATACCCTTGGGTTTCATGTTACCCATGTTATCCATTTACACACCACTGAGAGCTGAACAGCTCCTTCACTCCAGCGTTGTACTTCTTGTGTTTTTCCCACTCTCTCTTCTCATGTTCGGTCACCAGCGTGTCCGCCGGGACGGTATGGATGCCAATGCTTTCCGCAAACAGATTTGCACCTCTGCCAGTCAGCATGACGTGGTCCGTCTCCATGGTTTCCAAAGATGCAATAAAAAGGATAACGGCACACAGAACACAGTGTTATTACATGTTATAACATGCACAGGAGTATTCATTGGCTTAAAGGGGATCGAGTTTAATCCACAACAACAACCACGCCCATTCAAAGTGATCGAATCAAATTAGAAGTGAGGCCTACGGGTCCTCACTTCTAATTTGATTCGATCACTTTGAATTTAAAAATACCTACTAAACCGGTAACAAAAGACACAAAGCAAAAATACAGAAAATGACTTCCCTAACTTCAGTATCATATCCAGGGCGGTAGGATAGCTCAGTCTGTTGGGACTTGGCTTGGGAACTTGAAGGTCGCCGGTTCAGGTCCCCGAAACACCTGGGCGAGGTACCCATGAGCAAGGCACCAGACCCCTACACTGCTCTCCGGGCGCTGTATATAAAAGCAGCTACCCAATGCTCCTAATACTACAATGGGTTAAATGCAGAGAAACAAATTTCCCTTTGTGTTATCATGTATGTGACCAATAAAAAGGGTTCAATCCTCGAGATTAAGATTTAGCTGACTGCGCAGCATGCCGTGCTGCTGATCAACCCCCAGCGGTGTCCATCTGATAGCCCTCTGTTAGAGTCCTTCTCACTCACTCTCTCTCTCGGCTACTTCTGTTGCTTGCTAATGGGCTATGTGCACTAAGCTGTGTGAAGCACTTCCCACAGCTTAGTGCACATAGCCCATTCACGGCACCCTAAAGCCACACATCTACTGTATGATCCTAAAAAGGGGCGCACCTTCTCCATTACGGCCCGTGCGAGGGAAACAGGGTTGGCGATGTTCTGGACGCAAGACACGGCTCCGCTCCCGAGGCTGCGGCCGTCCATGATGATGGCGTCAAGCTCCACCTCGCCGTCAGCGTTTAGCACGGCGCCGTGTCCTGTAATCAAGCGCCCCATTCAGAAATTCTGTTAAACTGTTTCACAGAAACCGTTAAAGCGCTGCCACCTATACTCTAGCACCGGGCTGTTCTCCAAATGCATCCCATTATCCTGCATACATTTCCTTGATCAAGATCGTGATATGTCTGTATGAAGTTAGTGGTGATTGTTTGATTGCTGCATTCAGGATTTCGGCAATACAACATATAGGCCTATTAATAATATAATTGTTACCTCGGTTATATTTTCGGCCCCTGTTTGTTTGTCTGTTAGCAAGATAACTCCAAAAGTTATATACAGAATTGGACACAACGTGGTGGTTAGATTACTTATGGGCCAAGGAATAGTTTAGTATAGATTACATTTTGGCACAGATCCAGATATAAAACTTGAATAAATAAAAAGCATTTTTGAAGAGAGATTTTTGCTTGAGCCAGAGCCAATGAAGCACTAAAGAGGATCAGCTGTGGCTGTTTGGTGTGGCAGAGGTACGCACTCTACTGAGTGCCCTCTAGTTTGGAATGTTTTTGCATTTCGCCTATTTTACTTGCTAAACTCCAGATTTGTAGTGCACTGATTCATCATAAAACTAAAAGCAACTGAAGCAACTGAACAACAACAACAACAAATAACCGCCATTAACACAGAAGCCCTCACCTGCGTCAAAAGCGGTGTGATCTTCCAAGGACCTGACGGCCTTCTCCACAGCGTCCAGGGCACTGCCCCCCTGCCTCAGCACGCTATAGCCCTGACGGGCCGCGGCCTTCACCCCTTCCACCGAGGCCTCGGACATCTCATCCGGTATCGCCCACGCTCCTCCATGCACCACTATGACTGCTTTCATCTCCAGAGAGAAAAGAGGAGGAATGTCCGATAAACAATTACGTTTTTTTACAACGTCCTAGGTTTATTTGTTGTTTGCAAATATGTTTTGTATACAGCAGTTTTGTGTGCAGAGATGTTTAACACTGGCTAACTATTTAGTTTAGTGATTATTTTAGTGTATTTTGGAAATTCTTAGTGAATATTAATGCTGTTTCTGTCAATTGTGTGACATACATATATAGGGGAAGTATAAAGATAGGCAACAGACAACCTTGGTTATTAATGTGGGTTATTTATAGTTTATCTTTGTATGAAAATGTTTGCAGTAATCTTTATGAGGTAAGCCTGCCTAAAATTGGAGTGTTGTATTTAAAAATGGTTGAGATATTGTAGTATAATTTCTACTTGGTGGAATAAGAATCTTCTCAGAGGTCCGGATACTAAGTTCAAGATGTTTATTGAACAAAGCATCAAATTCATCTGTTGCAACGAGATGGAGCCTGCCGTGCCAATTCGCAGAACTGGCGACGCGCTCCTTTACCAAACTTTATATAGACAATAGTATCACAAAACATCCACTACTCCTAGTGGTCAAAGTAACAAACATCAACTTAATACTATTGGTCTGAGAGGTACAACCAGCGCTCTGGTTGGTCACGGTGTCTTCATTGTCACATACAAGTTTACGACTCAAACCCCCAAGGGGGGTCGCATTCCTGGCTGGTCGCATCTCCGGCAACCCCAGGGGGTTGCCTTCCTGGCAACGCCTTTTGGTCACCTCAATACACATGGCCCTTACAATGCATACAGTATCACAGATAATGCATACAGTATCACAGATAGTGTCTTAGTTGTATACTTAGTGTATAAAAATACACTACAATATCAATTCAGAATGCATTAAACTTCGAACGATATGGTTAAGTGATGTTGCCATATGTAATTCCAAACACTACCACTAGATGGAGACATGTAGCTACATGACATATTAAATGCGTTGAACTGGACCTGTAGGTATGTACAAGTGTTCTTCAATCGAAAGAAAAAAAGTATATAGCGCCTAAGTAGGCTACTGGTTCCAGTGACCGCCCAGTTACACGTAGGTTTCTCAGGTGTGAGTACGGATACGGTTCGGATTTTTTGGGTTTTGCTCTAGGAAATGCAGAACAGACCCTTCTGCAACGCAAGGTTGCAAACTTGCAAGCCCTACGCTGCGTTGCATTGGAAATCCATGGACTTCTAGCGAACTGCTGCGCAACTTTGCAACGCACGTTCGACGCATAAGTCGATCCAATTCAGTGAATCTTCTGAATGTGTGGTTGTTTTTGTGGTTAATGTTTACTAAATGCGCAGTGTCCTTAATATGCAAGAATGTAACAAACACAATTGTAATTCCCTCGAAGCACAGGCAGACACAAGTATACACAAACTGTATAAATGACAAACATAGTACCATGTTAGACACACAATAACATTCACAGCATGTGAGATGACTTTAGAAAAGTAATAAACGTAAAATAAATACAAACACAACAACATACCTCGTTGGCTGTATGCTCTGAAAACAGAGGGAATAATTATTCAGTCCTTACAACTTTATAAGAATACACTTAAACTAACGAAGCTGTACAAGTATCCGTGCAAGTTACTCTCAGTTTCTCTTCTCTCTCTCTCTCTCTCTCTCTCTCTCTCTCTCTCTCTCTCTCTCTCTCTCTCTCTCTCTCTCTCTCTCTCTCTCTCTCTCTCTCTCTCTCTCTCTAACGCGACGAGAACAGCATAACGAGACGTGAGCTTGTGCAAAATAAATATTGAATGCATGAAATATTACAACAAATAATAATTATTAAACTTATAAAATACATATTACAGTTAAATGATGAACATGTAAAAGCTGCACTTACACACAATGTGTGACTGGTTGTTACGTATGTGAACCAAACATGACCCCTATGTAAAGTGCCACCTAGACCAACAATCCTACTTAAAACGTTTTTCGTGCGAATGCCAAGCATTGAGGTAGATAAAGATATGTAAACCTAAATACTTCTCTCTTCTTGAATATTCAGAAAGATCACCACCACTCGTGTTGTGATTGGCGGGCAGAAGGGCGGGGCTTACTTGAGTGAGGAGAATAACACGCGTGTCTACCTAATGGGTTGCTTACGCAATAGGGTTTCTTTTCTTATTCGTTATATAACTTGTTACACATTTTCTACTAACAAAAGTTAGTAATTAGTTGTATTCAAGATCTGTAACGTGCAAAGGCGACAGTTTATATTTGGTGTAGGTGATTGTGGCCTACAGAGATCTGGATAACTGTTAGTTATCCAGAGAAATCTTCTAACTACATATTTTCCAACTAGACAGTGTGTAAAATGAAGTAAAAATGCCATGGAGAATGGCCAGGAAAATCCGGATTATTTTTGGAAAACACTATTGTATTGTGTATCTCTCTCGTTTGACCACTAGAGTGCTGTAACAACCTATTGAAAACCTCTTTCACAAGACGCCTAACTTGAGAGTGAATTTGTTGAATATGTTGCACTATTGTTTGTGGTTTTATTGTGTAACGTCTCCACTGTGGTATACTGCGTTTACACGATTAAACATTTGCAGTGTTCCTCCTGGCGGAAAATAAATAAATAAAGGAGCGATGTATTCATCTTGAATTTAGCCAAGTGAGAGAGCAGGTGGCTCCAGCTCCATGGACAGGGGAACTGATGGAGCAGATCAGTACTTTACAATGCTGGCTTGTTTATTTAAAACAAATATATATAATAAGGGATTTATTTACCAAACTCGCATTTTGTGCACTTGCTCATTGATTTTAAAGTGAACAAGGTAAAATATCACAGTCGCCATTCCGTAATCATTCCCTGTATTATAAATGAGGGTGGGGATGTATAATCCCTATGGGTATTGCACACCTGCTCCAAGGTCACAGATCACTCCCACCACATGTATATCATCATCATCATCATCATCATCATCATCATCATCATCATCATCATCATCATCATCATCATCATCATCATCATCATCATCATCATCATCTTCATCACTATCATCATCTTCATTATCATCATCTTCCTCATCTTCATCATTACCATCATCATTGTTCACCATGGTGAACAATTTTAATTTGCAAATAAGTAATAGAGTGTAACGTAGCAAATGTTCTTGTCAGCTGCTAATGGCCCAAAGAGTGATTATTTCGCTAATTGTTTGCTTTAAAAATAATACGATTAAGGTAAGATATGATGACTGAAAAAGGTAGCCCACTGCTTGCTGTGTTCCCATTGTGTGTGCCCGTTTTATAGCAATTCAGACGCCACAAATCCTTCATGGTGGTTGAATTCCCATGCGAGCACCTGTAGACGGCTGCCGAGAAGAGGAACATAGACCAGAGGCAACAGGAGTTCCTGTCTTTCAAAGTTAGGGGTTCTGATCCATTATTACTATATTTATGTTTGCCTTGCCCCAAATCTGTCCCGGCTCACGCCCAGGGGAGGGCATGTTTTATAGTTGAATTGGCTGTTTCAAACACAGTCCATGTGGTTTTTATTTACCGGACAGGACCAGACTAAAAAGAGGCTCGACAGAGCTGCTCAGAACTCTCAAGCACCACCTCGGGTCTCCTGCTGCTTGAGCTACAGACCCAGACGTCCCCCCCCCCCCCCCCCATCATCTAACCCCCGGCAGGAGCCCTAAAGCCTCTGGACGCCCCCCCCCCCCCCCCCCCCGCCCGCGGTGGGCCTTGTACTCTCAGAGCCTCTTATCCAGCACGGACTGAACCAGACCGAAACAACAGTGGACCGTCGGACAGCATCAGCCGATGAACTTGATGAACAAATTGATCACATTGGATGACGCATGATAATGATGATGTAGGCCTGTATGACTTGGGCTGGTGGATTGGACACTGTGTGAAGGTAAAGTCCACGTACATGTCCTGTCTGGGATTAATAAATCAATATCTAATCGGTCGACGCTCAAACGAAAAAGATCAAAGCATGGACGTAGGCTACTGTATAACCCCACCCCCCCCCCCCCCTTACTCCACCGTGAGTCAGGTAGGGACAGAACAGCCACGACGCCGCCATGCTCTCTCTCTCTCTCTCTCTCTCTCTCTCTCTCTCTCTCTCTCTCTCTCTCTCTCTCTCTCTCTCTCTCTCTCTCTCTCTCTCTCTCTCTCTCTCTCTCTCTCTCTCTCTCTCTCTCTCTCTCTCTCTCTCTCTCGGTCTCTGTCACTCTATCCTTCTACACAGTGTGCTCAGCCAGAGAGGAGAGGTGCTAACGCTAACTCTACCGCCGCTACTGTTCCGTCATGGCGGGACCGACGTCGACGGCGGTGGCCGAGGATGTGCTGGCGTTGGCAGGGCCCAGCAGGTACAGCTGCGGAAGCTGCTGTCTTGGCGGGATGTATTCTAGGAGGCAGACGAGACACGCTGCCCACAGCCCCGGGTCCCTAACGCCTACTGCTGGAAGGTTACCAAGGCACTGCAGGGGGGGGGTGAGGGAGGTGTGTGTGTGTGTGTGGGGGGGGGGGGGGGGGGGGGGGGGGGAGGGGGTGCTGTGTGTTCATCTCAGCAGTTTTGAAAAAAAAAGAAAAAAGAAAAAGGATAAGCAGGCTGGAGGAAAGGCAGTCCCGTCTCTCTCTCTCTCTCTCTCTCTCTCTCTCTCTCTCTCTCTCTCTCTCTCTCTCTCTCTCTCTCCTCTCTCTCTCTCTCTCTCTCTCTCTCTCTCTCTCTCTCTCTCTCTCTCTCCTCTCTCCCTCTCTCTCTCTCTCTCTCTCTCTCTCTCTCGTGCAACTCTTCTCTCAGCCAAATCAACACCCTCGTATCCTCATGTGTGTGGTGGTGGTGGCGGTGGTGGTGGTGGCGGTGATGGTGGTGGCGGTGATGGTGGTGGCGGTGATGGTGGTGGCGGTGGTGGTGGTGGTGGTGGGGTGCTAGTGGTGGAGGTGTTGGGGGCGGTGGAGGGGGTGGTGGTGGAGGTGGTGGGGGCGGTAGTGGCGGTGGTGGTGGTGGCGGTGGTGGCGGTGGCGGTGGTGGCGGTGTGCGGTAGTGGTGGTGGCGGTGGTGGTGGCGGTAGTGGTGGTGGCAGTGGCGGTAGTGGCGGTGGTGGTGGGGGTGCTAGTGTTGGAGGTGGTGGGGGTGGTGGTGGTGACGGTGGGGGTGGTGGTGGCGGTGGCGGTAGTGGCGGTGGTGGTGGGGGTGCTAGTGTTGGAGGTGGTGAGGGCGGTGGTGGAGGTGGTGGGGGCGGAGGTGGCGCTTGAGAAGTACTTGTGCCTGCTGCTGCTGCTGCTGCTGTGTGTACACACTAAATCCATGTGCTCGGCTTTTGGAAAATGTGCAACGTCCCCTTGAACCTCTGTTCACGCCTGAGTTGGATGCTGATGAGGCCAAGGCAGCGAGACAATAGGGGGGGAAAGCACTTAACCTTACACATATACCAGTACAAGAGGAAATCAGACCTATTAATGCGCGCCGATTGTGAAGATGGAAGACGGAGCTGCCGGATGCTGAATATGGACTTTTATCTCATCATTATGCAGTATATATACATACAACTGGCTCATCGCTCCCGAGAGATAGAGAGAGAAGCGAGGGAAAAGGCCAGAGCCACGATGATGAATGCCATTGGCAAGGTTCTTACAATGGTGACAGCTGTACCCACAACATACTTCTGTCCAGCAGTGGCTTGTCCCCACAGAAGACAGAGAGAGGGAGAGAGGGAGAGAGAGAGAGAGAGAGAGAGAGAGAGAGAGAGAGAGAGAGAGAGAGAGAGAGAGAGAGAGAGAGAGAGAGAGACACACACACACACACACACACACACACACACACACACACACACACACACGCACACAGACAGAGAAACAGCGAGACAGACAGACAGACATAGAGAGAGACAGACAGAGAGACAGAGAGAGAGAGGAGATAGACATATAAAGAGAGAGAGAGAGAGAGAGAGAGAGAGAGAGAGAGAGAGAGAGAGAGAGAGAGAGAGAGAGAGAGAGAGAGAGAGAGAGAGAGAGAGCACACACACACACACACACGCACACACACACACACCACACACACACACACACACACACAGGAGAGAGACAGAAAAAGAGTAGGGAGACAGAGAGAGAGGGAGAGGGCGAGAGAGGAGAGAGAACACTCCCCTCACAGAGGCAAAGGTGCTTCCTTGAGGGGCAATAGCCCAATGCCATGTTACAATGACCTATTACTTACTATAGGACACACTTTCATCCAAAGAGGCTTACAGTGGATTCAGGTACAGGTGATTGTGGTGGCAGGTAAGAGGGTTGGGTCTCTTGCTCAATGGGACACTACAGATGCTTACAGGTGTGTTGTAGACACTGAACCCACAAACGTTTGTGTGGGAGTCAGACACCGGGCGGAGGGAGAGCTCAGTCTGTTGGGACTTGGGGGCTTGGGAACCACCGGAAGGTCGCCGGTTCAAGTCCCCCGAAACGCCCGGGCACTGCCGAGGTTCCCTTGAGCAAGGCACCAGATCCCCCTACTCCCCGGGCAGCTGTATTTACAATAGCTGCCCACTGCTCCTAATACCAGGATGGGTTAAATGCAGAGACACACATATGTGTGTGTGTGACCAATAAAGAGGACTCAATCCTCCAGATTTACATATTATACCACTAGACCCCCCCCCCTGCCCCATATCCCCCCTTCTGCTACAAATCATTATATTCTAGCTTTAATCCCACTCCCCAGGTCGTCCTAGAGGGAAGTATCATAAAGTTGCTGGATTAAGTTGAATGATTTATAGCCCAACCTCATAAGCAGTGTGACAGGGCAGTGCTTTATTACTAGTGTATTTACAGTGCCTGCTATAGGGTTGTGCTTAGAAACAGACAGCCGTACTGAGCATTAAGCACTTATTCTTATCTTTCAATGAAGTCTCAAATTCCCTCCGACTTTCTTTCTATTTCGACATTCAACGACCAAACATGGAAGCTGCCAAATGCATCCTTCCTTGAATTGTCATCTCCCTCTCTGCCAACATGTGTTGTGTGAGAGAGAGAGAGAGAGAGAGAGAGAGAGAGAGAGAGAGAGAGAGAGAGAGAGAGAGAGAGAGAGAGAGAGAGAGAGAGAGAGAGAGAGAGAGCGAGAGAGAGCGAGAGAGAAAAATAGTGTGTGTGTGTGTGTGTGTGTGTGTGTGTGTGTGTGTGTGTGTGTGTGTGTGTGTGTGTGTGTGTGTGTGTGTGTGTGTGTGTGTGTGTGTGTGTGCGTGTGTGCGTGCGTCTGCGTGCCCGTGTGTGTGTGTTTGTTTGTGTGTGCGTGCGTGCGTGTGTGCGTGCTTGCGTGTGTGTGCCTGTGTGTGTGCCTGTGTGTGCGTGCGTGCGTGTGTGTGTGTGTAGGTATTCAGTCCCTCACTGGGACTCTTTTGTTTGGCATCGGCGCCTGTCCACGGGTTCCGGATGTGGCCAATGAGGAGCGGGGTAGGGGCGGGGAGCACACCGCTTGCAAACCAAGTGTGGGACTCTCAAGTCTCCAGCGGGGTGCCGTCCATGCAGAAGGGGTGGGGGGGAAAGCGAGATGTGCAGCTCACACCTCTAAACTACAACCACCCCGAGCGTTCAACTGAGACGCATCACTGGAAAAACTGGATATCCCATCTCTTTTTTTGCAGGTTAATTTTCTTTCTCCACACTGTCAGTGTCATTCCCCCCAAAAGGGAAACAATTTGACATCGTAACGCTCGCCGTATAGGTTATTATACTCCTCCGGTCGCGTCTCACCTGCACACTGCGCAGCTGAACAGCTCCACTGTACGATAGAAACATGCACCGGGAGAAAGACTTACCTGAACTGATGGCGGAGAAGGACAGCCTTGACCCGTCCTTTGTCCATGCGATGCGTCTGCTCGCCGAAGGTAAGGTGACCACTCTGGAAAGAAGTATCTTCGGGGCTTTTTGTTCGTGCGCTTCCTTGGTTTGCGTAATGT
>CM051018.1:17950066-17982566 GCA_027704905.1 Muraenolepis orangiensis
AGTTGAATATGGACTAAGTGTGAACAGCACTGTGAAATGTGTGGCACTACTAGGAATTTTTCCTCAGCCTTCTTCTTCCTCAGACTTAATTATGTTCCCAGAGCCTCAGTGGCCCCAGTTAGTCCTGCTGTGATGACATCTGTCAAGCACACTCACTCCTCATCCCCTCATCCTCTGGCCCTGCTCCTAATGACAAATTTAGTTAAATTACAAAAAGTTGTACTCAAACATGTTTGAAGTTTTTCATGCGGAGCTTAGCTCGTTATAATCCCCCTTTTTTTTAAATGTAAAAATACATTAAAGCGCTAAGCATGTAATGTCACATTTAGAGATCATGTGGAAAATGATTTGAAGAATCCTAATCCGTGGCAAATCTAATTACGATCTCTACGTGTTTGAGGCACACGCTCTACATGTTTTCAGGTGAACAGGATGTGGTATTGCTTCCATTGAAAACTTGACATTAAAGGGCCCCACAGAGGGTGGTGAAACAGGGGCCCTTTAAACAAGGGATAATAACACTGTCACCGCCAGTCTTAATGAACTACAAAAACTGTGTTTTGTAGGAAAGATCAGTAGCCAATGTCGTCAAAGATGGGCAATTGTGGGGTGGTTATTAGACTATAATCTTAATTGAAACGAACAATTAGAATTAAATGGTGCAACTTTAAAAGGCAGAGGACCCATGCCAACTCTGTTACACTTGACATTCTCAGTGAGTAATTATGCATCTGAAATGTAATTTAATTGGGTATTTCAACCAAATCAATTAAACAATACTGGCTTAAAAACTGCCTTGTCATAATTTATTTTACAGCAAGATGTGTACATCAATTGTATCAGTACAATAAAACTGATTTGAAAGTGCACTGCACAACTTTATTGACTGGCTGTTTTCTTGGAGCTTTCTGTTAATCACTAATGTCAATACAATATAGGCATTTAAACCACCGATGGGTTCACGTTTATTAAGATTTCTAGATGCTTAGTTTTCATATCATTTCTCCAAGACCCCCCTTGCAGTGCTCATCAGCTAGAAAGCAAAATATGTTAATGAACTAACATCAACTGTTCCAGTACAAAATGATGTTAGCAGACGTGTTCCTTTGCTTCAATAGACAAACAAAAAACAAAACAAATAAAGGCACAAGTTTGCTTCTTTCTGCTAACGGCTACATGGTATTCCATTGAAACGGCTTTTTTATTGTATAAACTAGCCCATTTGTTCCATGCTGTCTACAAGCTAGAGGCGTGTTTCATGTATGCTAATGTTATTGGCAAAAAAACACAAATGACTGATTCTATTTTAGGGGCAGGAGCTGTTAATACTAAAGCTGAGATTCATAGTGTTTTTTTGGCAATGGTGTTTGCAGGTTTGCCGAGGTAATGTTCAAATGGGCACAATTCCAGAAAACAGGCAGCACATTTTTGGAGTAAAATCCGAAGGGCATGCAGGCACATTGCATAAAGAAAATATGCTAAAATACGATTTAACTTATTACAATTGCATACATTATTCAACCTGGAGCCCTTTTACAGCCTGTGTTCCACCTTGACCATAGCAATGTGTTTTTTTGACTTGCTTCTCTTTAATTGGAGATGAGACGGTTGCTGTGTGCTAGTGTCGATGGAAAAGTGCTGCTATGGGAAGGAAGGGCTCAGGACTTGGAGGAGAAGGGGAGGAAAAGGGGGGGAGGAGGAGGAGGAGGAGGAGGAGGAGGAGGAGGAGGAGGAGGAGGAGGAGGAGGAGGAGGAGGAGGAGGAGGAGGAGGAGGAGGAGGAGGAGGAGGAGGAGGAGTGCTGCAGAGAAGTCAATATATAAGTTAGTGCCGTTTCACTTGTCAATAAAGGAAGGCGAACCTGATTGGCCGATTGCAAATGGGCGTGGTCTGCTCCGCGAGTGAGAATGTTGGCATGTGAGACAGTAAGTGAATGAAGTGAAGGGATATAGTCGGCATATAGTCTTCCTGGTTGAACTTTTACGTGGGAATTAAATTACCTACAGCCACCCAATGGTTGCATGATTTGGGAAGTGTTTGTGTATTGACGTTATACTATAGCGATAGATATAGTTATATGAGTATACTATGCAGAAGTCACATGTTATGTAGTCTCATATTATGATTACGATTTAAAATGTATGAACAATGCAAAATCAAGACGTGTCAAATAAGCCTGACTTGAAAGCGTGATGAATAAATAAGATGACATTGATAGAATAATGACCCTTTAATGTGTGCTAGATGTCTGAGTGGAGCACTCCAGCGCTGGTCTAAATGGTGCGGTCAGACACTACAGCTGTAATGGATCTGACAAAAGGGCTTCATTTTTGCACAGCACTATACATTCACAATACATGATAAACATTTTTACATTCCGCCCCCAGAGGCCATTTAGAGTCATTTTAACTGGATTTATTTTTGTTCCTTTTCCGATTGTGCGGCAAAAAATGAACATAATTCAGCGAAATGTTTTCTAAACTGTATTAAACTACCGAGGGAAAGCCGGGCAAAACTAACTAGTTGAGAACGCTTAGCAGGCCTGAGAGAATAAAACGGCAACAAACAGTTAACCGAAAGCTTTAGAAAGTCTTCTTGGGAATATTTAGAGAATGTTCTTGGGAATAGTCTAGACACAGCAGCATTTGGGGTACTCCTGTGTAGTGTCTATTTGGTCCTTTCGAGTGTACCACCGTGAAAAGAAAACACATTGTGTGTATTTCCCTATAGTTACATTAGTATTAGCTATATAGTCTGAGGTAGCAACAACACACTAAGGAACACCAATTTAAGTGCCACATTGACCAAGTGATATTGACTTCATGCAAGCCAAATGAAAGGTTCCACGAAACTGGGAGATATGTTCTCTTTTTTCGTCTCATCCTTTAAAAATCGGATTTTGTCAGCGGCTTTTCTCCACCCATTTTAGCAGACTGGTGGAAAAGTGCAGACAATGTGACCCAATTTAAGTAATCTCCTTAACTCAAGCTAATCAACCCACCGAAAGTGGCTCTGTTACGCTGTCTCTTATAATGCTCCTGACATGTGCATACCTAACCTCTAGATGTAATGTGAAAAGGGAATAGAGTACACATGTAATGTAATGTAATAAATAATAAAGTATTTTAGTTTTTAATTGAACTTTCATTTGATCAGGAGTTCTCAAAGTAAGTCAGTGAGCAATGAAATACTGAACACAATTAGCAACAATATAAATTTTCATTTGGTCCCGTCGGAGGCAAAATACTTCCAAGTATAGTTTACTGTAATAATAAAGTTAAGAGAACACTTTGTGGCACCTCCTGGTGGTGTCTCTAGTCAGTGTTCCAAGCTTGGTATGTACCTTTTATTGAATGCCATATGAATGCGTGGGCCTGTTTAGTGACATGCCATATCCACATGCCAAGAATAAAATAAAAGAATATGCAAAATTATAATAACGGGGAATGCAAATTGCATGGTGTTGTTTTTGTTGTTGATGTTCCAGAGCCACTAGCCCCCCCTTGTGACGATGCTGGCTTCAAAGCGTTGTCATTCTGTTTATTGACCTCACGTCTCCCCACGCCGGTATATTTTAGCATCTATCTAAATGTAAATTAATGTCGTGATTTTGAGCCTTTAATCATTTTGTTTTCATTTCAGAAATTGAAAAGTACGAGGACGACGACAGCGGCGGCCTGAAGAAGGAGGCGGAGGAGGAGGTGAAGAAATACCTGGACATCATCAGCAATAAAAACATTAAGCTATGTGAACGAGTTCTCATTCCTGTCCAACAGTACCCAAAGGTAAGAGACACACACACACACACACACACACACACACACACACACACACACACACACACACACACACACACACACACACACCACACACACACACACACACACTCCAATATCACTTGGTCATGTATTTTCCCACAACTCTATCCATACTTTATTCCTCTCTCTCTCTCTCGCTCTCTTTCTTTGTCCTTCAGTGTGTGCATGTGTGTACGTGTGCATAGGTGTGTGTGTGTGTGTGTGTGTGTGTGTGTGTGTGTGTGTGTGTGTGTGTGTGTGTGTGTGTGTGTGTGTGTGTGTGTGTGTGTATTTGTGTGTTTGTGTCGGTGTGGGTGTGTGGGGTGTAGGTGTATGTGTGTGTGTGTGTGTGTGTGTCGGTGTGTGTGTCGGTGTGTGTGTGTGTCGGTGTGTGTGTGTATTTGTGTGTGTGTGTGTGTGTGTCTTGTTAATACAGAGGTAGTTTTCAAAGAGCTTCAATTGGTACAGCCAGTCGTAAAGTTTTGTTTTATTTATGATTATGAATATATCACATCCTTTGAGCTGGTACCAAATATACTAATCGTCTGATGTTGAATTGTATACACCAATAGTTATTGCTTGCTTTCAAATCAGGCAATTCCAACCCAGCTTTAATTAATTTCCATATTCCCCCCCACAATCTGCTCCGTTCTGTGTGAACGATTGTTTGTTTCAGAGTTTTAATTATAGCTTATGTAAATTAACTTACAGTATGTCCCGTTCCTAAACTGGGCAAGTTGTTGCAACTTTCACAACTACCAACTTTTACACAGTTACACAGACAAAGAACTCATTTAGGGGTGATGCAAGACTGTCCAACAGTACCCAAAGGAGAGACACACACACACACACACACACACACACACACACACACACACACACACACACACACACACACACACACACACACACACACACACACACACACACACACACACACACACACACCACACACACACACACACACTTGACCTCAATCGTTAAATGAAAGTTTCCAAAAGGTCCACAAGTGCACAAAGGTATAGTCACAACAAACCATAGCTATATTTCGATTACACATATTAATTTACACAGCTTTGACAGCTTTAACATTCAGTGTGCTTAGTGTATCCCGGTGCCTGTTGCCAGGTGTCTGTTGCCAGGTGTCTTGTTGTGGCTCGAGTCATATTTGCTCAATATTTGCCGTCACAAACACTTTTTAATAAGCTCATCACGTAGAGTGATAGTCCCGGAGTGGAAAGGTCATCTGTGCTAACCCTGTGCCCAACCGTTCCTTAAATCATCTGCAAGCGCACACACACACACACACGCACGCACGCACGCACGCACGTGCACACACACACACACACACACACACACACACACACACACACACACACACACACACACACACACACACACACACACACACACACACACACACACACACACACACACACACACACACACACACACACACACACACACACACACACACACACATATGGTCGCACAACCACCAACACACATGAATGTTAATAAAAATGGATCATTACCTCATTGGCAAAAGTTTGTTTAAAGTTACAATACATCTATCTATCTATCTATCTATCTATCTATCTATCTATCTATCTATCTATCTATCTATCTATCTATCTGTCTATCTTAGAAGCCCCAGTTAGCCCCAATGTGTGATGGTATCTCCCACGACGTCTACACTTGAATACAAACCTTGTGAAAACTTGAATGAACCGTGGCCAGATCATCATGTAACCAGATCTCTTGTTCCTGCTAATTATTTAAAATTATTGCTGGTAAAATGCCAGTCTTTTTTCATTTTTGCTTATGTATTTGTAGGGTCTGCAAACAACACACAAGTAATGTTCAAAGCATAAACTGTAAAAAAAAATCAAGTAAGTCAATTCAACTTGAAGTTAAGCTTTGTTGGTGTTATACAAGTTGTTAAGCTAATTATCATTTGTGGTTTTAAGTTGATACATTGTCCACTCAAGAAAATGTGCTTTAACTTATCAAACAAACATAGTCCAGCTCAAATAGTCCAGCTCAAAGACTTGGCTTGGGAGCCGCAAGGTCACCGGTTCAAGACCTGGAAACACCAGGTTACTGCCTAAGTGCCCTTGAGCAAGGCACCCCCTACACTGCTCCCCAGGCGCTGTACTAATGGCTGCCCACTGCTCCTAACACTAGGATGGGTCAAATGCAGACAACTAATTTCCCTCAGGATAAAATAAGTAGTTAAAATTAAATTAAAAAAAATTATATATCATACCCTTTCAAGTTAAGTGGAATAATGATTTTAAAATTGTTTCAGCTTAGCTGTATTCCTTATTTTGACTAATAATGGCAAGTACTTCAACTTACAACTCATCTGTACAAACATAACATAGTATAACACAGTATATTTGTTTTGTTGCAGCCTGATGCTCTCCACATTTAATAGTTTAAAAAGTTGTGTGCTATTGAATTGCAATATCAGTTGTCATATTGATATACACAGTATTGTTGGGTTATTTAAAGGAATATAAAAATATAATAGGAAAAATTATCTTGGGAAAAAGGTTAATTAAAGCACAATGTAGTCCCTCTCTACTGTACACAGTACAGTAGAGAGGCTATTAGCACAGGGGAATGACAGTCTCAGAAGGGCGGATGGCAATGGTCATTTACTTATTGTGTGTAGCAATGTGATTGCATACTATATTTTGTTGTGAAACTCATGATCATTTGATGGAATGCATCTAGTGTACCTGCACCCCCATTGATGACAGTTAAAAGTAAAATAAAAAAATAAAAATAAAAATAAAATAATTTAATTTAATTAAAATAATAATGATTAGCTGGATTAAATTCCCAGATTCTGATTGGCTGATTTAAATCCCCAGTTTCTGATTAGCTGGATTAAATCCCCAGCTTCTGATTGGCTAGAAAAATCCTAGGCTTCTGATAAAATGGAAAAATCCACAGCATGATTTATCGTAGGCTATAATGCATATTCGAATATGAAACTAACTTTACTTCGGTGTGGAAATGAACACTCTCCTCATGCATCGTTATGTGTCATTGGGGTTTATTTATTTTAATTTTAAGGGTTATATCCTGGTTTATATATTTTTATTATAAGGGTAATATCCTGGTTTATTTCTTTATATTTTAATATCTTATGTAAACTGAGAAGCATGAGC
Source organism: Muraenolepis orangiensis (assembly GCA_027704905.1). NCBI lineage: Eukaryota > Metazoa > Chordata > Actinopteri > Gadiformes > Muraenolepididae > Muraenolepis > Muraenolepis orangiensis. Next base: position 17,957,045 of record CM051018.1, read on the forward strand.
CGCAATTCAGGGCATGGGGTGTGGTTTTCATTTGTTATCAGGTCAGTTCACGGATGGCTTCTCCACGACGCTGAGACTCGGAATCAGAATGCGCCCCAGACCACCTCTTTCGGGATGCGACCTGGCATATTTTTTTGCCCACACTTAACGGTGAACTTTGCCAAATTGTCAAACTGTGGGTAGTATATGCAAATTAGCTATTTTTTACCTTCCCTCCATGCACCCAGCACCCAGATTTCCCTGCTACATTTGTCCCCCCTGGGGTAAGTTTTTGCATCTGCTCTGAGCTGCGCGCCCCAGAGACACAGAGACAGACACATCGCCAACCACTGCAGGCTTTTTTATTTTTCACACAATATCCCTAATGCGGATAGATACAGAAAAAGGTTTAAAATCTGCAAAGTTATATTTTAATGTTAATGTGTTGGTGTGCAGGATCGGATCACCAAAAGTCGTACATTGAAAATACAAGTACAAACCGAGGCCATTGTGTATAAGGACAGGCCTGGGTGTTTTAATTTATTAAGGTCATTAGCATCCACATTCTACCACCAACCTTGCCATCGTTGGGCTCCAGAGCTGGGCTCCATCTGGCCCAGGCTTTAATTTACATCTGCATGGAGAGAGAGAGAGAGCTCCCCTGCAGACTCAGGCCAAACTGTCACATCAACTGGCACTGAACATTTCTCCACGAAAATGTCAACCGTTTCTATGGAAACACTCGTGGTAAGGGTGAAATAATAGGGTACAGTTGGTGGGGAAAACCAAAACATTCCCATGAGGACTGTTGGACTATTGGGATTAGTCAGTTATACTACTGTCAAATAAACTATAATAATTCATCATATTTTTTATAGTTTTTATCATAGTTTGTATTATAATCATAATAGAGCTTGGTGCTCGATGCTTGATGTTCATGCTCGATGATTTACATAATATACACATGATATAAACACAACATATAATATGAAATATTCAAAACATACCGTTTTTTGACAATGACGATGAAGAGACAATGCTCAAAATAGTTTGAAGTGCTCATCGTCAGATATATTTGCATGGCTATGAGGTGTATAAGCCATGCAAGAAATATAAAATGAACACGTTTCAAATGGCGCTTCAGACTAACCGATACACCTTTATTACCAAAATAAAATAGACACCAATACAAAAATAACTACAAAACAAACAAAAATTAAAATCGCCCCCTATTTATAATATTGAATGTTTCCAAGTCATCCTCACCAGCCTGTCTAACGTCCAGGTTGCTGAACACGAGCTGTCTGTCTGTCTGTCTGTCTGTCTGTCTGTCTTGTGTCTGTATTGAAACACTTGGACCTGAGATCAATAGGCACTTACACCCGACGCCCCACTGCATGTGTGTCATTTCCTACCACAGACGGAATTAAAAACCAACCAAGCACTCACACCATCATAGTGCATGATATGGTACAACACGTGCAATGTACTGTATACGTATGAAAAGAGAGTTAAGAAGAAGAAGAAGAAGAAGAAGAAGAAGACCCAGATACAGATGCAAAGCGCGTTCACATTGAACTCTTCTGCCGTGAAATATTTCATCTTTGATTACACGACATCTGTTCAGTACTACTTCATTAAAAAACGACTTATCGAAAACTAACTTAATGATGGCTATTTAGTGCACCGCTAGGGTGGTATATACTATAAACTGTATATATACTGTAGGCATATATATACATATATAATTATATTATATATATGCCTACAGTGTATATACTGTATATATATACTGTAGGCATATATATAATATAATATATACACACACACTGTGAGTACATATGGCGCACATACACATATAACGTACACTCTCTATTGCATAAAGCCACTGTCATACTGCAGACAGGCAAAGAGAAGAGGAACAACAGTGGGGGCATAAATCAATGCAGGCAACAGAGTGGGCTCAAAAGAAAAGGTAAGAAGAAAAAAAAATACATAGCAGAGAGAAACCCCCCCCCCCCCACAGTAAAGTGTTCATGGCTCTGCATAATGAACTATATAGTGCCAGCGAGGCAAAATAAAAATAAAATCTGAGATAAAGCAGAGTCCAATCCAAAGGGGATGAGAGAGAAGTTGCCAGACGTTCACAATGACCTAGTTGTCGATTCAGCGATGCCCTCCCCTAAACCTAACAACCTGCATTTTGTTGGCCGGGTCGGATGGACGGTCGGTTAAACACAACAACGCTGGCCAGAGAGACGATGAGAGAATTGTTGAGTTGTTTGTGAAAAAGTATAGTATTGCATAGTATAGTATAGTAAAGTGCAGTATGTAGTCGAGTATTGTTGTAGAACCATTCCATTGTTCTTGTGACACATGGCAAAAAATAAAGAATTTTGAATCTTCTGAAAAGAAGATTCTGAAAGAGATCTGCAATCTGAAAGAGGTAAAAGGTGTGGGTTCGATCCCCAATGTCCACGGCAAACGTGTGGGCCTTCTTGAGCAAGATACGGCTTTGGATAAAAGTGCACGCTCACTGACCACATAGCAAAACATTTGATAGTTTAAGCATCAAGTAAAGATAGTCTGCACTTTGGTGGAACACGATCCCCCTATAGCTGTTTTGTTAAGCCTGTATCATCCCCGCTGTACGGCGGATGCCTCATTCTTACTTCCTTCTTCCAGTTCCTTGGTTATCCTTCCCAGGGGCCACTTTCATCCTCTGCTTATAAAGGAGAGTGGCCCTGGAGATCTCATGCCAAGGCCCTGCTCACTGGAGCTCTGCCAGTGGTTTTGGATGTATGGACTTTATGATGCCAGATACGAGATGTTATGTGACATCAGAGGCGGGCCATGGTAGCCTTGTGAGAGCCGTCCTGATATCCCAAGTTCCCGTTCTGTTCAGATCGGTCGGCCTTTTAAAATGTTAAAAAGTTAAAATGTTCGGACCAACGTGAAAGGATGAACAGAAATCTGCACGTAAGGTTTTCTCAGAGAATAATATGTTTTTGCTTTACTTCCAATGGCATTCTGTAAAGAGAGAAGAGGGAGAGAGCATCACTCTGATTGGCTGGAGGTTTTTTCTTTTTTTTAAACAAGGCCTCGACCATATTTGGAAATAAATTGCTGCCCAGCCAACTTAGACCAAATATTGATATTCATAAACTTTGTAAAGTTATAAAGTTGAATATCAGGATGGTCTCACAAGGCTGGGGCCATGGCTTTTTGGTACGCAGTGTTCTATTCCTACTACTGAAATGCTAACTCATTCACTCCCACATGAATTTGTACAGCAATACGATACTATACTGCACTAGAATCAACTCAAAACAACACTATACTATAACAATACTATAATATGGACAACTAAGCCCGAAGCGGTGTGAGAAAACAAAAAGCCCAAAAAAATGTCCTTGACTTTAAATAAAGAATTCTCGGCTCTTCAAAGTAAGAGCGCACACGCTGTGATAAACGAGTCAGACAGAGCAGCCCCATGCTGTCTATTCCCCATGTCATCCCTCTTAATTCTGTCCATTTGCCATTCTTTGCTAGGCAGTTGCCAGTGAGAGCTGTCGGGCGGCCATCACTCAAAATCCAATTTGATCTTTCTCGCTGTGGTCTCGCTGTTGTGTAAAGATTGTTTGATTACATCATGTTGATTGTGTCAGCTGGTCTGCACGATTCAATGTTTAATTAAAAACTGTGCACATATACTACGTGCATGCATACACTCACACATAACACACACACGCACACACACACACACCGCAGACACACACACACCGCAGACACACACACACACACACACACACACACACACACACACACACACACACACACACACACACACACACACACACACACACACACACACACACACACACACACACACACACACACACACACACACACACACAGGCAGGCACTGACACAGACATAGACACACAGACATAGACACACATCGCAGACACATACACACATAGGCAGGCATTCACAGACAGACATACAGACACACACACACACACACACACACACACACGCATGCACGCACACGACACATACACACATACACAGACACGCAGGCAGGCAGGCATGCACACAAACACACACACGTACACAAACCTATTTTCAGCTTGATCTTGCAGTGTAAGCTGGTGCAGCGTTCCCATCGGTGTCATGCTGTCACCTGTCTGTAAGATTAATTCAGACCTTGTTCAGTTAAAGCAGCTCCTTTTCCTACGATGCATTTCATAAAACACATTGACGGTGGAAAAAAAAGACACCCGTTTCCAGGGCACGTGGAAAAACATCAACCCCCCCCGACCGCCGCTTGCAGCCCATAAAACTCACCATCCAAATGAAACTGTGACTATGACCCTCCCTGCGTATCTGTATCTAGTCGGTTCAGCGCTACAGAATCAACCCATTATCGTCCAGACGGAAAACACCAGCCCCCCCCCCTCTATACAGGGGAGGTGGCAGTAGCTCCAAGTCTGTTGGGACTTGGCTGGCTTGGGAACCGGAAGGTCGCCGGTTCAAGTCCCCGAAACACCTGGGCACTGCCGAGGTGCCCTTGAGCAAGGCACCAGACACGACGACACTGCTCCCCGGGCAGCTGTTTATAAAATAGCTGTCCACTGCTAAATGCAGAGGAACACATTTCACTGTGTGTGTGTGTACATGTGTGTGACCAATAAAGAGGATTCAAACCTCCAGATTTAGATTTAGATTCAAAAGGCAGAGGCTCCCGTACGATAACATCGGCGGCTCCCGATATTTCCTCCGGCCGTAAGCCGCGCGGTTATGGCGCTGTCTTTGCCTGATGTGACGCTGCCTGAGTGAGGGAGTAGAGAGTACAGATGAACTGTACTGATCAGTCCTGGGTGACAAACGACCCAGTGGCCGGGATTTATGGCCGTGACCGTCTGCAATCCTTAAAAAGAGATTAAAACTGACAACTTTGTGATTTGATATATCGAATGTCAAATATAGTTAAACACCGGCTAGCAACATGAGCAAATAACTGATCTGGTCGAAGCGAGGGGAACAAAAAAATCCAACCGTAGGATTGAATTTGTGCTATGGACTTGCCCTATTGAGTTGACACCATACAGGGCTAGGCTAGCCGAGGGTGTGTGTATTGATTTTGTCTCCAACAGGAAGTTTGAATATTTAATTTGGTTAAACAGCATACATTCTTGTCTTTGGTGCGAGTGGTGAGTGGTGTTAAGTATCACAGCTCCGCTCTTTCGCTGCTGTCTGTGCTGCAACACACGACCCGTCGATTTAGAAATCATCCCGGGAATGAGATAGCTCCAAGCTTCATCGCGAGCGCAATGAAAGCCCGCGCCGTCGTCGAGTTGACGACGGCCCGCGTTCGAAATGGCAGCCATAATTAACGTCCTGAGTAACGGTTGGCTTTATTGCGCACTGCCGACAGTAAACTATTCAATGACGACTTGCCTTGCTAAACGCTAACTGGCAAATCGCCCGCACAACTATCCACTCGCTGCATCTCGGGCGTGGCGTATACAATGGCGCCTATATCCGCCGACACACTCCCGCAAAGTCAGGCAGGCGGGCCGACAGTAAGCCCACAGTTGTCATTAAAGGAGCAGTGGTGACCTCAGGCTTTAATCCTGGTCTCCCAGACAGCGCCTCGCTATCCTGCCCCCCCCCCCCCCCCCAATAACAAAGCTGGCCCAGCCTGCAGAGAAGGTGACGACTTGCCAGAAGACGTGGGTGAAGTGTGCGGTAGTTGGTGCTCATGGTTTAGGCAGCCTCACCTGGCCTGAGTTAAACTGATTACTCTGTGGCTTGTGAGGCTGCTTAAACCAGCCACCAACACACACACACACACACACACACACACACACACACACACACACACACACACACACACACACACACACACACACACACACACACTCCACAGACGTCCATGTATTCTTCCCTGGCCACGTTACACAGGAGTGCACATGCATGCACATACGTACATCCTGAGGGCTATGCACGTCCTACAAGTCTGGGAAAAGGGCTGTATCATCATGCATTGAAGCGCCTCACTCACAGAGAAGAGGATGTGTTCATAATGTACGGTATGGTGAGAATAAAGGGTAAATACCACGTATGTATACCATGCGTGCGTAACAGTGCACACAAGTCCCACCGCTGGAGCTTCTGTAGCGAGAACGTCCGTTAGGTGTCAGGAAGTGAGGTTTACTTCACTGTGCAGCACCACCGGCTGGCTTCTGTTGCACGTTCATCTTTAAATTGTTTTATATGATGTGTTTTTTGGTTGTTGTTGTATGGGACATAGGTCTTTGGTTCTTGATTCACCCACACGACTCGGTGCTGTGCTGTAAATACATTATAGGCAATGAACGCAGTTCATTTCGAGTCTCTTGATTTCGGAGGTTATAATTATCCAGAAGACTGTAGTGGAACACTGGATTATTGCAATAAAGTGTATTTTTCAATCGTACGGTTCAAATCCGGGAGGGGGGATTTGAACCATACGATTGAAAAATACACTTTATTGCAATGATGAGTTTTTTTCAAGCACAGGTTTATCAAGCACAAAAAAAATAGATTTTAACCGAAAATTGTTAATTGGACTCTAAAGGGTAGATTCCTGTGTTAGCCATAAGACACACACACACACACACACACACACACACACACCGGCACTACTTCAACACACCCACACGAAGGGACTGGAAGACGCTCAAAGTGATTTTTTTCTGAGATCACAGCTTCAGATCTGACGCCATCCGGCGCGCGCACGGGGGTTGTCAAGTTGCTCGTAGGACGTGATATTTCTTATTATTTTCTGGCTTGCTCTGTGGCTCAGTGGGACTGACTTGGTGTCGTCTCTCTCTTCCAGTGACAAGTTCTCTCGCATGGTGCACATTCGTCGACGTTTGTCGCAGTGTTCACTGTTGCATCGCTTTTGGATGAGATCAAATATTAGCTTTAGTGCTATGCATATGGCTGTTGATTCGTTTCACACACTTTCTGCATGTGCCCTATTCCAGATATCACTATTACCCGGCCGGGCCTGTATGGAACTGTTTATAGTTGTCAGGTAAAGAAGTGGGACATGTGATCCTCGTGGCTGATTCTCATTGGTCCAGAAGGTTACTTATGTAAATGTCTACTTGTATCTCCTACACAAGTAAGTCACAGCTGCTGAATCTTTCTATGTCAGCATCTTAGTTCCATTGTAAAGGCGTGTGTGTGTTTTTGTTGTTGTAGTAAACATTAAGCCATTATATCATGGCTAATTTGATTACCTGGGGCTCTGAACACCCAGCTCAAAATTAACACAATTTTACCCTGGGATGATTTTTAAACGCTGCAGTGCATTAATGCCTGTAATTAGATCAGAAAGTCCCAAATGCAATCTTTACTTGGCTTGATCCCTGAAACTGCCGCAAAAATACTGTATTTTGTAATTCCAAAGGTAGTGAGAGCTTTAATTTTTTTAACGATATTCCTGACCCTGATCCGGTCCTGTGAATTACTTTGTAAACATTTGCTTGACTTTTAATGAGATTTAATTAGCGTTATTTTGTGTATAACCTAATTTCTTCTTTAGATCAATCATTAATCATTGTTACACAGCGCACAGAGTGTCCCTGAAAAAATTGTATCGGGCAAATCAGTCACTTCATCTCTGAAAGTGACCGGCCAACATCCTCATCGTCAGAAAGACTTCCTTACATCACAGCGGAAACAGGAGGGGATGAAGTCAGAGGGGGCGATGGGGTAAGTTAACCCCATCGCCCCCCTCCCCCCCCTTAGTATCCTTCCATTTCCGGTTCAAACTCTGTGCAGCATCCCCTAAAAAAGTATTTTTTAAGAAAATTAAAAATGAAAACTGTCTGGGGATTCCAGACATTAGGATGATGTAGCACAGCTGCCACACTAAAGACAAACAGAGAGACATAAATGAACTACCGACTGTTATCTCAACGTCGATGTCGTCCCTATTTCAATCAGCCGGGCTTCAAACAGACTCAACTTCGCTTGCTTCGCTTTTTTTTTTTTTTTTTTCTCTCACCACAAAGTATATACGCTCCGTTCCGCTGAGCCGGACTCCGTCTTTTAAAGTGGACATTATTGCGCTCGCCGGCTTCATCACAAAATCATCTCTTGAGCGTCGAGCGCGGCGTTAACAACACCATCCGTCTCACATGTGCTGCGTTAATATCAGCGCATGGATCGCAGGCAACTTCCAACCTCGTCAGATGCTTGAACAGCACTGCTCCTTCACCAAGCCTAAATGACCTGACACGGAGGGGGGGGGGCGCTGTGCGTTCATTAGCGTAATGAAAACAGGCCACTTCTTCCTCTTCTACTGCTTCTACTGCTTCTTCTTCATCTTCTTCTTCTTCCTCATCTTCTTCTTTTCTTCTTCTTCTGTTTCTTCTTCTTCTTTGTCTTCCTCTTCCTCTTCTTCTCATTCTTCCTCATCTTCTCATTCTTCTTCTTCTTCTTCTTCTTCTTCTTCTTCTTCTTCTTCTTCTTCTTCTTCTTCTTCTTCTTCTTCTTCTTCTTCTTCTTCTTCTTCTGTTTCTACTCTAACTATTACCGCCCCGGTGAGAGCTTTCTGTCTGCAGCGGCAACAAGGAGGCCCATCTGCTCCGTGGCTCCTTGCCAGCTGCAGCCGGATACTCCCCCATCAAAAGAGAAGCCCCCGTGAAGAAAGACAAGCACAAGGTCTCTAATGGCTTATTTACACGCCTGAGCGGAGAGGCAAGGACAGTGGGAGAGTTTCAGGGGATGTTTAGGTTCTTTTCTTGTACTTCTTTGGTCCCCCCCCCCCCCCCCCATCATCATTTTTAATGTAATAAGGCGAGTTGCAGAAAGCGCACAGCTGGCACTGTCGCGGGTAGCTACAGCGGAAGGAGGCTGAACCGTTGAAAGGTTAATGATGTGGCGTTAGGGCCGGACAGATGAGGGCTGTAACGAAAGGGACCAAAATGTTCATCTCCAGGGGTGGTCCCGTTGCACCAGGCGTTCCGCACCTCTGAAGGTGAAGGCAATTATAGCCATTTACCAAACAAAATGTGCGGTCAGGTAGACTCTTTACACGCTTGATGTTGTGGGGTATGAATGGGGTTTTTTTTTGCCTTGAATTCACATTGAGTCACGATGCCCGCACTTTTGTCCAAAACAACATACATAGGTCTGAGGGCATTTTTGTTTCACATGCCCTGTCGGAGAAAATACATATCAATTTTATGTGATCTTATTGCTTCAAGTTCCAGAAAAACATCTCAACAGCTGGATGTGGACAACCTTGTTTTACAACAGTGTGGAGTGTGGTGTGTGGTTAGGGTGTGACTAGTTTAAGCAGCCTCACCTGGCCTGAGTTGGACTGATTGGCTGGTGAGGCTGCACACCTGCGGGTCGTTGTTAGTCAAGGCCCACGGGTTCAAACAGCCTCCACCACACACACACACACACACACACACACACACACACACACACACACACACACACTCGAGGAGAGAGCTCTAGCATGTACCATCTGCTCGGTCTGTTCATAACAATACAAACTCTTGCAATAAACCAGACTCCCCATCACCCTGTGTCCTTGTCTTCGGTAGGAGGAGCCCTCAAGTAGCCATTTGGCTGCCATCAGCCATCCAATAGTTATCTGGGTAGCGTTAATTCAGTCACCCATTGGGAAGAAAGTCATTATTTCATACTTTATATTTCGATAACGCGATGACCTCCTCCATAACATAACATTGCGTGGACAGCAGGAGGTTATTAGTGTGCGTCTGCGACTGTGCGTGTAAAGCGTGGTTTACCCCCTGCCCGTAGGAGGATAAGGATCCAGGGTGTTGTTCCAGGGTTCCGTGTGGTTAAAAGGGAACAGAGCCATATCTCATACTGCACCCCTCGACCTTTCCCTGCCCACCACCTGTCGGGTTTAGCTCAGCGTAATGGTGATATATGACTAGGTGTGGTTCGTGTCAGGGAATTTGAATGGATAAGGAATGGATTGGGGAGGGGAGAGGGGGGAGAAAGGATTGAAAATGGCCATCTGATAACTGGTGGGCTGCTAAGACGCTGCCCTTTTTTTCTTTAGATTTATCCCAGAGGGTACAGAAAGTACAGGACATGAGTAATAAATAGAATAACAAAAAGGAAGATAAAATATATATTTACCGTGTATACACACATTATGTACAAAAAATACAAACATAATGTCAACATAATAGACAGTGGAGGTGATTGGGTTTACTGTATCCTCTTAGCCTAGTTCATTATTCGGCAATTAGCCAGCTATTGCTATTGACAGCCATTGCTTTGTGTGTGTGTGTGTGTGTGTGTGTGTGTGTGTGTGTGTGTGTGTTTTTCTCCCTGTGTTACAGTTTAATTTTGTTGGAAAGCTGCTGGGTCCCCGTGGAAATTCAATGAAGCGATTACAAGAGGAGACGGGAGCGAAGATGTCCATTCTTGGCAAAGGCTCCATGAGGGATAAAGGCAAGGTATGAACAAACAGGAACACCGACTGGAAGCCGGCGCTCTGTTTACTGGAATTAAACAAGTATGGGTGGTAGAGCTGTTGTAATTCTTTTACCCATTTTGATAATTTCCTATTGTTGTCCTACTCAAGATTCAAGATTTTACAATTACAAGTACAATGGAATGCTTACTCCCCATTCCCTCCCGCAGTATGAATTTCCAAAACACTATAACACTAAACTATAAAAAATACGGTACACAATAAAAATAACAATAAAAAGAAAAATAACAAAAAAAGTGTCTAATGGACGATATGCACATGTGTTGAATTGTGCAAAAAGCTTTTTTTAAACATTTTAAAGTGCCAGTAGTGCAGCAGCATCATGAATACAGTGATGTAACAGTCGCTATAATGAGTCGAGAAAGTCCAGCAAAAGTATGATAGTGTATGATAGTGTAATGTAATATAGATGACAATGTTATGATAGTGGCGGCACTCCTAGCAGTTCAGTAGGTGCACTGCCAGTGGGTTAAAGCTGTCCTTGAACCTGGTAGTCCTTGTTGTACGGATGCTGCGGAACCGTCGACCAAACCCCTGGGGGGTGAGAAGAGATGGTGCCCAAGGTGGTTGCGGTCCTTTGTGTATCGTATGATTTGTATTGTCATCAACTTCATCAATGCCAGTGTCTTGGTGTTCATGTCATAGAAAGCCAAGTCCTACAAGATACAAAGCAACCAGAACACCCTCCTTGTGTTACTACCGCTGTGTATTTCTAGATATGGGCCGAGTGTGAATAAACAGTGAAGTGATTAATAGGTACACAGCCAGGGCTATTTACCCTGGTGTCCCCTGGGAGCCACCGTATCGCGCTGTCTACACACACAGTCACCGCGGGCCCTGTAAGCCAATTAGTGACCGTGGCGACAGCAAGCTATCCTGGTTCTAACTGTCGTGATACTGTTTTTATTTTCCTCAGGAGATGAAGGTATCCAGAGAGAGGCAGTTGCCTGACTTTAAAACGTCAGAGGGAAAACGTTGACATGTTGTCTACATTAAATACATCTCATTTAATCCAAATCAAATCCGTCAATTCATTTTCCTATGTTCATTTGAAAATAAAACAGGCATTTCTGTCTTAATATATTAATAGAGATGATGGAATACACTAAAAACAAGATTCCAATGAGTGAATATCACTGGAATAGTGATAGTCATATTCATAAACAGTATTCATCAAAATATTCACAAATGAATGTAATGCATGTACGTGAGTGCATGCATGTGAGTGAGTGAGTGAGTGAGTGAGTGAGTGAGTGAGTGAGAGAGAGAGAGAGAGAGAGAGAGAGAGAGAGAGAGAGAGAGAGAGAGAGAGAGAGAGAGAGAGAGAGAGAGAGAGAGATACGAAGAGTAAGGGATGCCTTGCTCAACAAGGGGAATACATTATTAAGCATATTCTTCTTATTATTCTATTCTTAATTATGTTTGTATCTTCAGCTAGTAATTCAATTTCATTTTGACCAATGCATTGCAATACACCCTTAAGCCATTAGCATAGCAATGTTTTTATCCCACCCAAGGGCACAACAATCAAGCTAGTGAGAGTGAAGAGGAGTTGCAAAATGCAATCTCATGATCTTAACCTAAATTAGGCAGCTGTGCTATTGTGTGAGAGAGAGAGACACACACACACTCACACACACACACACACACACACACACACACACACACACACACACCGTGTTATGTGTGTGCATTTAAACAAATTAACTTGCTAAAGAATGCTCTGTACCGTATTTGAAACCAGCTAGAGGAGCTTGCAGCGAGAGAGAGCGTGTCAAATGAAGGAAACGACGACAAGCGTTGTTGTCCTGCCACCATCATGACGATGAGCATCTTCCTGACACGTCCACGGTTTAAGTCACAATCACCATTGAAGTAGCAAGAAAGCAGCAACAATAAAAACACAATGTGATTCAACTGTGCATACGTATGTTATAGACTTCTTGTCTCAGAGCCAAGACAAGCAGCCGCCTCTCTCTCTCTATTTTTTTCTCGTTCTTGGCGCCTCCGCCTTTGGCAGCTGAAGAGCAGTGACCCAAAGGTCGCCTGGAGACAGGTGTGGGATCATATATATACGCCGGATGGAGCCACGGTTGGAGTGACGGCGCCCGTATCGCCTGTGGCGTGTATCCATTTCTGCCTCTTTGTCCGCCTCTTGATTCCATTATTGACTTCGCAGGAGATCCGAGTCAAGTCGGACGAGTGGTGCGCCCCCATTGGTCGACGTGGCCATTGGTGGACGTGCGGCAAAGACATCGACCATTGTCTTGTGTGGAGAGGCGGAAGAGGCTGCATTTCCTCAACGTCTGAACCCATAGGGAGTGTTGCATGTGAATCGGCTCTGATCGTTGCCTCGCAGCAAGGGTCTCTGGAGCACATGCTCATGATAAGGTGTAGCGGTAGAAAGGGGGCCGCCGGTGATGATCATGGCAGATACACCGATGTTCTGAATGTCTCCGGGTTCCTCCTTCTCAAGAGTCCAGGAGAGCCTGATACAGTGGACCGGCCACAGAGAGCCGTGGCTTCCATATAATGAGGTCACCCGGAGAGAATGAGGTCACACCGCGAGGTGTTCTCACCCACAAAGCCGGAGAGCTCAGACTCTAGAGCTGCTCACACACACTTGTGACCAGCCGCGCCCGTGCAGCTTTTTTCATACGAGCAACGGTCGTAGCTGTAGGCAAACAATCCCTGACAATGCGGGCGTCTAATCTTCCACGTGTCTGTGCCCTTCTGTAGCTCGGGGTCCTGTTTCCCAACCCCAATTGTCCTCTCCGTTCCCTGTGAACCAGGGGTTCTTCCTCATGAGGTCCGTCGTCCTCTGTAACGTGCAGCGTGGGCATTTACATTAAATTACATTACATTACAATCATTTAGCAGACGCTTTAGTGACCTACAATAAGTGTATTTAACAGAGGTAGGCAAGAGAACCACTGGTCACCAGAAATCATACTCGTGCATTTCCTTCCAAATCAAGCCTTCAGCCACACAGAACACTGTAGTGCTCAGGTAAAAGGTACATCATGCTTCCAAATGCTGCGCTAATCATGAATCATCCCCGTTATGTCCCAGGGATCCCAGTGTCAGACGTGGATGTGTACCGTGCAGCTGCAGCCCGTCCAGCTGATGGGGGGGGGCGACGACGACAATATACCACCACCGTCCTAAAGACACTCACACAGACAGCTGAGACCATGTATTCGCCCCCCCCCCCCAAATCCCAAAATACCATTGTCGTCAATAAAGGCGTTCACATCGTCTCCGATGGTGTTCGGCACCGCCCCGAGACGGCACCCAGCGATCACTTCACACAACACTGCTCCAAATGAAGTGTCACTCAGTGCCAGCCATTATCTTTTCAAATAGCAACAACCAAAAAAGCAATCTTGCGTCTGTTACCTGCGTGCTACCCACTTGAGCCTGGTGGGCTTACGCTTATCGTAGAGAGCGGATGCCGCACAATCCCAGCATGCCGTCCCACTGGGATCCAATCAGTGTCTTGTCTTGGGCAAGGATGGTCGACTCAGAACCTTGAGTCTTTCATCCCCGTTACAACAGGCGGGATGATGTTACAGTCTGATCTGTTCATGAAACAAAGTTGTTTGTACTTTTTGTTCTTCCATCCATCTGGATGGTCCCTGAACCCTGAACAGCGCTACAGCAACCAATTCAAAGCAATCAAAATACACTTCTTATTCAAGGTAATTCCCATAGGGCATATCAATTTTAACAAGGTTTTTCAGCCCCTAGATGATACATTTTATAGTGTTTAACAACCACATTAGAGTAAAACGGTTAAATATTGGAGGCCGTGCTGTCCCCCCTAGTGTTAATTAACTATCTAGTATTTATAACTTATGGACTCATTAGGGTAGGGTTGTATATACAATATGCGGTCCGGGTCATTGTCAGTTTTAGAAACGATGCAGTCCCACTAATGATAGCTAGGTTATTGCATCTACAGCGGGAGCACCTAGCACATAGTATGCGCAAAAAGGCTTTGCTTGTCATATTTGAGTTCACCTTTTCATAAGCGCGTTGTGTTGCATGGTGATCGTACGGCTTGTACGAAAATGTAAATACAGTACATTTTTCCTCCTTCCGTCCATCACCACAGAACGTCAAAGGCTCCTTTATGCTTGAAAGACCACAAGACGATAATGGAAAAGTAACCCAGTGTGGGGGAAGGAACAGATGCTTTGAGACAGTATTGAGGCAGATGCTTTAGATGATTGTCTTGTGCCGACTCTATCAAAAGATAAGATAACATTTGAATTTGTGGAAATAAGGAGAACCATCCAATAACCATAATTTGGCAGTTTTTTTTCTCTGTTAATGCGTATCTACAAAGTCTGTGAAGGGCGACTATAGTGTGCCCATTTATCAAGGGTTTCCAATGAAACTGTGGCAATTAGTTCTCCTGTGATAGGACATGCAAGATATAACCCCCCCCCCTCCCCCAAAATGGCATTTATTTTCTTGTTTTGTTTCCTCTTCTCTCTTTTTTTTGTACAACAGGAGGAGGAACTGAGGAAAAGCGGGGAGGCTAAATACGACCACCTGAGTAACGACCTCCACGTTCTCATGGAGGTCTTCGCTCCGCCCGGGGAAGCATATTCTCGCATGAGCCGCGCCTTGGACGAGATCAAGAAGTTTCTAGTGCCGGTAGGTTTTATCTTATCTGTCAATGTCAATGTCAATGTCACTGCACTACACAAACACAAACTGTTATCTCGGTGTTAGCAGTTGACCAGCAAAAGTGTTTGTGTCATGTCTATTCAATGTTGGTTTGAATGAATTTTGTCATTCATTAACATTCAAATTTTAGGCTGAATAACCGATTCGATATTTTCGATGAATACTAGCATATATTAGCATAGCATATATTAGCATATATTCATATAAAAATGTATCTTGATTAAGATATTTCTCGTAGTTTTTTTTGCAGTATATGCTTATTCCCAGTGTCATTAATATGTTCATCTACTTGGTACTGCATAAAATGCCCTCATTAGTGTAACAACGATAATTGATTCTGCAATGAAATGTGCAGCATAGAAAAACCAGTGCGATGTCTCCAGTTGATGGCCCGACGAAAGCTATAACACAGGATAATATACTTATTTGTTTTGCTCTGCTGTGCCTTAGCAGTAAATATTAATTAAGCAGCCTTACAAGACCCGCCTACAGAAAGTGGGGTCTGCTTCACCACACTTGAAGTTTGAAGTTTACTTTTGCTAATTGGGCCATGGAGGTGCAACCTCAGTTGCATCAAGCAGAGCACACTCTTTCAAATAATTAATCATCATGCACAGCATAAACACTAACATACTACTTGATAATATATACAGTAAAGCTTTAGCAACAATAATAATAATAATAATAATAATAATAATAATAATAATAATAATAATAATTATTATTATTATTACTATTATTAATACAATTAATTTATACAATCTATCAACTGTCCGAATACCGGTAATCAGCAATCAGCAACTTTGTTAGGTTTATTGGGTCAACTGGCTTTAGTCCACTTTTCGCTATTCTTCAATTTGGAAGGGCTTAAGGATTAGTGATCACGGAAACCTACAGGTAGAGCCCTTTGAAGTAAACTCAGCTTAACATCACATATCATAATCTTCAACGCATTAAAGCCAATCGTTTCATTTCTACCAGACTTTCATCTCCAATACAGTCTAGCCGTATCTTTTTAGCTCCCGATCAGGAGTAACAAAAAAAACCAAGTGAGGAAGTTGTGGTCATGGAGAATGAAAAGGGGGTCTTATACAGTCTGACCTCAGCAGTAGCTTTGCGGTTCTTTCCATGAACTCAAAGGGTTCCTATTAAAAGCTCTGCCCCTGTCTTTCATTTTCCGAAGACAAGGTTCTGCTGGAAAGAAGGGCTTTTCATCAAACGGGTCTGTCTATGCAGTAGACAGGCACAGATAGAATTTGGTGCTACATGACCAGAGAACAGTTGGAAAAACAGCCTTACAGAACTGCCACCATATGAATGACCAGAGAACAAGAGTTGGAACAACAGCCCTAGAGAACTGTGCTACATAACCAGAGAACAACTGTTGGAACTACAGCCCTGGATAACTGGTTCTACATAACCAGAGAACAACAGTTGGAACAACAGCCCTAGAGAACTGGTGCTACATGACCAGAGAACAACAGTTGGAACAACAGCCCTAGAGAACTGGTGCTCCATGACCAGAGAACAACAGTTGGAACAACAGCCCTAGAGAACTGGTGCTACATGACCAGAGAACAACAGTTGGAACAACAGCCCTAGAGAACTGGTGCTCCATGACCAGAGAACAACAGTTGGAACTACAGCCCTAGAGAACTGGTGCTACATGACCAGAGAACAGTTGGAACTACATCCCCAGAGAACTGGTGCTACATGACCAGAGAACAACAGTTGGAACAACAGCCCTAGAGAACTGGTGCTCCATGACCAGAGAACAACAGTTGGAACTACAGCCCTAGAGAACTGGTGCTCCATGACCAGAGAACAACAGTTGGAACTACAGCCCTAGAGAACTGGTGCTACATGACCAGAGAACCACATTAGGAATAACAGCCCTAGAGCCGAGAACTGAATGCTGGTAAAATGGAGGACAATTGATCATTGCTAATTTACTACCCAAATTGTAATACAAGATACAAGATATTTTTGTTAGCCAATTGCAACAGGTACATTGCAATGCTTACTCCCCATTCCCTCCCGCAGTATACATCTCTAAAACAGTACCATAAAAATAATATTATACAATAAAAAATAAACAAAAAAAGGAACAGGAAAGTGACTGATAAATGATATTTACATGTTTTGAACATGTCATCTTTTTTGATTACTTTTTTGATTTTGATTACAAAAATCTTTAAAAGCATTTAAAGTGCCAGTAGTGCAGCAGCATCATGAATACAGTGCAGTAACTATGATGAGTCCAGAAAGTCCAGCAAAGTATGTAAATGTAATGTTAATGACAATGTTATGAAAGTGAAAGTGGCAGCACTCCTAGCAGTTCAGTAGGTCACTGCCTGTGGATAAAAACTATCCTTAAACCTGGTAGTCCTTGCTGTACGGATGCTGTGCAACCGGCCACCAGACGGTAGGGGGGAGAAGAGATGGAGCCCAGGGTGGTTGCAGTCCTGGTTGCAGATGGACATGGCCTTCTTCCGACATCTGGTCCTACAGATCTCCTCAATGCATGGAAGTGCACACCCGATGATCTTCTCTGCAGTCCTCACGACCCTCTGGATGGCTTTCTTGTCCTGTTCAGTGGTGTCTCCGTACCACACAGTGACGCCACTCGTCAGGACGCTCTCTACGGTGCCACGGTAGAAGTTCACTAGCCACCTCTGGCCTATCCCGCTTTTCCTGAGGCACCACAGGGCATAGAGGTGCTGGTTTGCCTTCTTCAGCATGACCTCTGTGTTGCGGGTCCAGGCCAGGTCATCGGAAATTTGTAGCCCAAGGAAACGGAAGCAGCTGATAACTTCCACCGGTGTCCCGTCCAGGCTGATAGTGGAGTGGGTGCCCCGGTGGCTCCTGAAGTCCACGATGAGCTCCTTGGTCTTGCTGACATTCAGTGCGAGGCTGTTGTCGCGTCAGCTGGACTACCTCATCTCTGTGCTCTCGCTTATCAAGCCGCTGACTGTGGTGTCGCTTGTAAACTTGATAATCCGATTATTGCTGATGGTAAATTGGTAAAAACCTTGTTAAAAACCGTAAACAGTATTCCTTGGTTGATTGAGTTTTGAATAAAAGGTCATGAAATCCCCCACATTTTTGGGTGTGGAAAAAGGAATTTCCCTGAAAAAGGTTATTTAAATCGATGCCCCCTTTTCAAAAAACTGCAACAGCAAAATTCAAAAGCTGTTTATTGGAGCAGATGCCCGTGCTTGCCTTTAGGGTGGGACACATCTCAGCAGATAACACACACTAAAAAACATTGTGGTACGATCACCCCATAAACATCTCGTGAAAATAAATCTGTTCAAATGTGAGAGATGTTTATAACTCTCGTCTAGTTGTTGGACTGCTGCAGTGACAACATATGTTCAAGGATGCTACACCACCTCAAGGCAGTCAATGGCTGAATGGTTGAGTAACTCCTTTTTTTGTGGTATGAAGACATCTGTTGGGGACTTCTGACAGAGATGCGATGGACACACTTACCAGGAGGTGTAAGTGTGATTAGCCATTACAAGCCATTTCACAATTGTCATGTGACTAAAATTGTCAGTATTGACGTAGTGACATCACACAGTGGGAGTGGAGTGTATGACGCCAATAATTCCCACTGTCAGTCTACCAGCCTACCCAGTGGACTGTACCAACTGGTAGGCTTATAGATCTACAATACATCTGGGTGGACACTCCCACTGTGCGATGTCATTATGTAAATAGTGACAAATTTAATCACATGACAATTTTGAAACAGCCCATAATGGTTAATCACACTCACACCCACACCCGGTGGTATAATAGGGGCCCTTTAAGATGAGACAAGATGATATGTTTCCCTTTAGGAGTACTATGTTCCCACTTACCGTACTACTGTGAGTGTTTAACTCGGTACTGTGGCACGACAAACACGTTTTGAAGTAAACATTTGAAGTGAATCATTAGAACCTGCATGTTCATTATGCGCGGCCTATCCATGTGTCTGAAGGCTGTACGTTTGTGTTGAATCCACCTCGTCTGAATAAGTGATTAAGTGATCTGAAGCCTGGTTTACCGGTACAAACACGCCTTCTCTGAGGCCGTCCCTGTCAGCGCTGTGTGATGTAAGGAAACAAGGCCACACGACACAACACCTGTCGACATGAATTTGTAGTTCAGGCTGTCCAAAGCCAGCTCGCCCGCTGCTGGGTTTGTCTGTGGTTAGTAAATGTTAGTAAATCATTGTTATTTTAATCTCCTGACCTCCGTGGCCCGATGCTTAATTTTGTTCCTCTTTTGACATTCAAACGGGTGCTAGCATTAACAGGCTAAGAGGCTCACAGTATGCTTTGATGGTATTACACATCTAGTGCCCTCGGGGATAACCCATTTGGCAGGCTGTGGCTTTTGTGTTACAGAGCAAAACCACTCGTGTGTTCAAACGTTGACGAGACGCTGAAATCTTGCCTCATCCGCTCCGTGTGCTCCTGCTGTGTCATGATCTGTTGTTGTGGTTGACTGATGGTGGGGGGGGTGGGGGTGGGGGCGGGGTGTGCGATGTTTTACAATGTCAAACTTTGGCAGTAATGGATAACCCAATTTTTTTCGCTTCTTTGTGTTTTTATATATAATACATCAACTCACGCTCCTACGTGAGTTGATGTTATACATTTGCTGGTGTTATGTTTCCTTCTCGCCCGTCTCAAAGTCAATGTGATATTCACTTGTAAGTTGGCAGTGAGCGATGCGGAAAGAGACGTTTTGGGTTTCGAAACTACATCTTCATCCAACTGAAATTGGCAAATTGTTTGCTGAAACAAAACAGAACAACTAAAACGATTTTGGTGGGGAAATGAGTAACGTCCCGCTCAAACCACAACTGACTAACCATTCATCAATGAATATTTAGCCTGCAGCGATACCATATGTTTATCTCCTTATGTGTGTGCAGATGTGTTTATGTGTGTGCCTGCATGAGTCTGTGTGTGTGTGTATGCATATCTGTGTGTGCATGAATGAGTGTGTGCGTATGTGCGTGTGTGTATGCGTATCTGTGTGCATAAATTACTGTGTGCATATATGTTTGTGTGTGTTTGTTTGTTTGTGTGTGTGTGTGTGTGTGTGTGCGCATGTCAGTGCATGCAAGAATGAGTGTGTGTGTATGTGTGTGCGCGCGCGTGTGTGCCTGTGTGTGAGAGTGTGTCTATGAGGGAGAGTCTGAATGTGCTGCCATATCGGTGTGTTTTGGAGCATCTGTTGTGGATGGTAGAGGAAGTGCCTCTCGTGCATAACGTGTGCTGTTTGTTCCTCCCCCCCCCCCCCCCCGCACCCAACGACCCCCCCCCCCCCCTCCCAGGACTACAATGACGAGATCCGGCAGGAGCAGTTGAGAGAGCTCTCCTACTTGAATGGCTCTGACGAGACCAGCAGTGGAAGAGCGTTGCCGGCCCGGACCTTACGACCCACGTTCTCCCCAGCCTCCAGGTGCAATACATTACATTACCTTACAGTCATTCAGCAGACGCTTTTATCCAAAGCGACTTACAATAGTGTGTTTTAACAAAGGAGAAGGTCAGAGAACAACTCGTCACCAGAAGTCAAGAGTGCATTTCATTCCTCCAGGAACTGAGCCAGTGCTCAGGTAAAATAATCGTTTTTATAGAATTTTAATAAAAGTTCAGGTAATAGTACAATAACTTGACAAACAATATAGAACAATAAAAGTATATCTAACAATAAACAATATCTACGGGACAATCTACTTAGTAAGACGCTAGTAAAAGTGAAAAGAGGATGCGCTAGGAGGAAGGATCCGGGTAGTGTTTCCTGAAGAGAAACGCTTGCAATAAACACTAGAACTAGTGTTTGCAATGGTGTTAGGACACACAACACAGATTTCAGATTTATGGTAAATGCCATAAAAGAAGAAATCTACATGGAAAAAACATTGCAGTTTTGCACCTTTGACCTCTGCTTTGTGTGAGAGATGATATACTAACTACAAACAGCCTTACCCATGTGTGTGATATTTTCGGTCGATTTTCGGTCGATATTTTGCCTTGATTGTCCACGTCAAACATACAGTATGTTTTTTGATCTCCATTCGTTCCTTTGAATGAAGATACTGAAGTTAGATTTTGAAATCACAGTCACGTTCCTTTTTATACATTAATCCAGAGGGGAATCTTCATCTAATAAATTGTCAACTCTGCTCAGGCTAGACATTGTGCCCCGAGGTATTAGTCTTATTTCCTATTTCATTGTAAGTAAGCCTTGAGCATACTGGGGAAAATCTAATATAAAAAAACAATTATATTATAACTAAGGGTAACTCAATTCCAACAGCCATAAAAGTACAGAAACAAATGTTCATTTTTGTCCTGCTGGCATTTGTTGCCACTATTTATCTGAAATCAATCCATGGTTTTATAGACCGTGTTAAATTGTGGGGAACAATTGATAATTGACATGGCTATGTCTGTCTGCTGATCGGTATACCGGTCTGTCTGTCTGTTTAATTGTCTATCCGTCTGCCCGTCTGTCTGTCTGTCTGTCTGTCTGTCTGTCTGTCTGTCTGTCTGTCTGTCTGTCTGTCTGTCTGTCTGTCTGTCTGTCTGTCTGTCTGTCTATCTGTCTGTCTGTCTGTCTGTCTGTCTGTCTGTCTGTCTGTCTGTCTGTTTGTCTGTCTGTCTGTCTGTCTGTCTACCTGTTTAACTGTCTACCTGCGTATCTCCCTGTCTGTCCATCTGTTGTCTGTCTTGTCTGTCTGTCTGTCTCCCTACCTGTCTGTCTATCTGTCGGTCTCTTTTCACCAGGGGCCGTGGTGGTGTTGGGAGAGCGTCGGTTGGTTCTCGGGGAAACGCCCTGACTCAGAGTAACCCGGCCAGCGCTGCTGGAACCAGGGACACGCCGGCGCCACGGGGCCGGGGGGCCGCGGCTAACTGTGGATACCGACCCCCGCTGTTACCGATCACCCATGAATCATATGAAGACTACGTACGTTATTTGACTCACATGCAGTATCCTGCTAGAATATATGCAAAATGTACAGTAAGTCAATGTAATATCAATGTAAAAAAAGCGTAAATATTTGTTGTATGTTTAAATGTAACACAAAAAAGGACCAACGGCGTACAATATGTAGACTTTGCAGTGAATTCACTGATTAACAGCTACAATGTGTGCTACGTGCTATTGTAGCTAGGCTACTCGTCGTGGCTATTATTTTTGGTTTTAAACTACAGTAGCGTAAATATCGCCAACCGTAACCTCATCAGTTTAAGCTTTAAGCTATTTTAAGCTTTAAAGTGAAAACTCACAGCCAGAGAACATAAAACAATTTAAGCATAGGTAAAAACACAAAATAATTTAAACACGGGCAAAACATAAACCATTAAAATCCGGCGTCCAACCGACTACTCAGACGGGGGGATAGTATAGTTTCAGTCGCGTCCTAATGACCAGCGTTGCTTCAGGAGTTTTTCAACAGCCGGAGCTTTGAACCAACAAAGGGAAATCAGCAGCGGCTCATACTGAGAGAACTTCAAGGTTCCGGCTAAGAAAAATATGCGATCTTAGATACCGGGGGAAAACCCCCCCCCCCCGCCGCCAAGGTCGGTCACCGCTATAAAGGTGAAGCGAATTTACATCCAAAAGGGGGGGGGGGGGGGGGGGGAATGCCACACTGTGGTTGCTCAATTTCCTCTGAGATTCGATGTTAACCAACCCCCCCCCCCCACACCCCCTGTATGTATGTATGCGCTGGCAAATGTGAGATTGGCCCCCGTCTGCATGGGGAAATGCATTCGCACAGACTCATTACCGAGCCAAATTGAGTTCCTGATGGAGAGCCTGTGTGTTTTTATGTGGAGTCAAAAGAAGCCAATTGGAATTGGAGGCTATGGAAGTATAAGGTGAGTGAGCACAGTAGCTGCTGTGTGTGTGTGTGTGTGTGTGTGTGTGTGTGTGTGTGTGTGTGTGTGTTGGGATTATGGCATCAAGTTCCCTCTGAATAAATCTCTTCCCTTTTTTTTTTTACCCCCACAATCCCACTTTGCTTGTATTTTCGTATACTTCCAGAGACCATTTTTATTCTTTTCTGTATTCCCCCCCCCCCCCCCCCCCAATGTACAGTAAACAGCTTTTCATTTTTTGTCTTTCTTCTTCTTCTTCTTCTTCCAAGCAAGGATTTAGACACAGACACAGACAGACAGACAGACACAGATGATTCTCCTGTTCCTGTCTCGTTTCCGATCCCGTCCCCCCATCCTGTTTCGTACGCTCGTCTCTTGTAAAAATAAATAAATAAATAAATAAATACATACAGCGATCGTCTGACAGCGTGACTGAACGCGAAGGAGGCTGAACAATATGTTGTCTGCTGTTCTCCCTGTATCGCGTGACGGGCCGCCTCTCCAGAGGTGGCTCAGACTGATGGACTCTTGTCTAATTGTCAGTCGGGGACACTGATACTGTTTGTTATCGTACCTTATCGCGGGCAACGTATCGATTCAGAACTCAGGCGGAAAACGCACACGCCTTTGATATACGGAGACGAGAGAGAGAGAGAGAGAGAGAGAGAGAGAGAGAGAGAGAGAGAGAGAGAGAGAGAGAGAGAGAGAGAGAGAGAGAGAGAGAGAGAGAGAGAGAGAGAGTGAAAGAGAAAGAGAGAGAGAGTGTGAAAGAGAAAGAGAAAGAGAGAGAGAGAGAGTGTGAAAGAGAGAGAGGAGACAGAAAGCGAAAGAGAGGAGGGAGCGGAGGGGTAGGCGGAAGGAAGAGCGATCGCACGTCCCATGTATCGTTTATAATTTATGATCAGAACCATTTTTCAATATATTGCTCTTGCACACCTGACCTAGGTTTATCCTCTGCTCAAGTGTTCAATTTTCTTTCCAACTCGCCACTGGCCAACATCTAGCAGCAGGGTGCCTCTGAACCACGAAGCACTGAAATATGAATATATATATCCTGGATATTTGCAATACATTAGCCGCTCTTCACTGAAAGTGGAGTAATAATTCTCTGGCAATACCACAACTGGCAACGCCTAACCTATCAAGGTTATGACGTGTTGTTTCGGTAGGACATCCATGTTTCTACGGATGTTCTGTACTGTATGTTCATCAATAGATTCAGGAAGATTGCTTGATTTATTTGATTGTGCATGAACTCGACGATTTGAGGAAATTCATATTTACAATACACACCATATACACACATTAATTAATTAATGAGTGACAGTTATTGAGTCGATAATGTGTTTCATTGTACGCGTGTGTAAAGTGCTGTTGTTGTACGAGTCGATAATGACTTGTACTGTGCGTGTGTAAGTGTTCTGGTGTCATGTTGTTATCGTGCCATTAGGCTAGGATGATAGGATGATAGGATGATAGGATGATAGGATGATAGGATGATAGGACCACAGACTCAGATGGTAGCGGCCGTACCAGACGTTTGCTCTATTTCTCCATCATTTAGCACTGAGTGTCCCATCATCACCGGGGTGGAAGAACCCCCCCGCCCCTCCCCCCCCCCCCCCCGCCCCTCCCGTTGCTGCTGCTGTTGGGATGGAGAGCTCCGGGTTGTATTGTATAACGGCCGCCCCTCTCGGGGGGGGAGAGAGAGACACCAGAGATCGATGGAGTCTGTCAAGTGGTCGGCCTCATAAAAGGTGATATTGTGCAGAAGCACAGAGGGGTGATGGTACCTGTAAGCGGGTGGAGCGGTGCAGCCTCGCCCTGCACTGCACACTGCCGTGTGGGTTCCTGAGCGGCGGTGGTGGTGGTGGGTCCAACCGCTCTCCAGTGGAAAATGTTGCATATATAACGTAACATGCGCTGCATATCAATATAGGTTTTGGCTACAGTGCAAAAAAAGGGTTTTGTTGTAGTTGTTGTTTTTTTTCTTTCCCTTCGGAGAACAACAAATACAGAGCAGGTGTTTAATTGGTATGAAGGCAGGTTAGGGTCGTTACCCGGGTCGCTCTTTGCCTGTGATGGATGGGGTGTGCGGTGCTACCGGGGTTCCTGTGTTGTGTTTCCGCCGGCTTCTTACTTCTCCTGTTTAATGGCTCCATGCCTTTTCTTCTTCTGTTTTTTTTTGTTGGTGGCTTGTGTTCCAAAGACACCATTTCCCTGCAAGTGTGTTTTACAGTGTACACATTGACGGGTACACTGTAGTGTGTTTTACAGTGTACACATTGACGGGTACACTGTAGTGTGTTTTACAGTGTACACATTGACGGGTACACTGTAGTGTGTTTTACAGTACACACATTGGCATGTACACTGTATTGTGTTTTACAGTGTACACATTGAC
>CM051018.1:17985066-18017566 GCA_027704905.1 Muraenolepis orangiensis
TTCTCCTTTATGTCCCGCCTTCTCACATGCCACCATTGGCCGGCATGTAGGCTAGCCTACAACTTAGGACCTGCACGCAAACATTGGCCAAACTGCATCGTAGGATAAGGTTTGTAGCAGGATAAGGTGTAGGAGCATAGTGGCTATAGATGCTCCACTAAAAGCCAAACATTATACTGGC
The DNA here is from genome assembly GCA_027704905.1 of Muraenolepis orangiensis. Lineage (NCBI taxonomy): Eukaryota > Metazoa > Chordata > Actinopteri > Gadiformes > Muraenolepididae > Muraenolepis > Muraenolepis orangiensis. Next base: position 17,985,248 of record CM051018.1, read on the forward strand.
TTGTGTGTGTGTGTGTGTGTGTGCTGCTTATGGCTGTAGTATAACTATAATGTTGAACTTATACCTCTAGGCATCCAAGAGCAGGATGTCTAACCCCCTACCTGCCCCATAATGCCACATATCTGTAATTATTGTTAGCCGCTTTGAATACAAGAGCCTGCTAAGTAGAGTAGAGTAAAGGGACTTGACGTATTTCTCTACTTTATCATTGGGAACAATCAAAAAAGAGGGAGAGCTTGTTTTTGTATAATTATTGCATTGAAAGTTGCACTCAAAAGTTGTACAACAAATAGTCAATTAGGGGACTTGCTGGACTCTCTTTGTCTTTGTAGAAAACTTGTCTACAGAGAACAGAGCCAGATGGATTCCCAGGGCTGCTTCATCGGAAACACAGTTTGTGTTTTTAATTTTGTCTAATCTATTTCTCATTCAAATAAGCCCCACACTCCATCCGTTCAAATGTCCATTGGTCAAAACGACTGCGTGACAATGATTTTGAATGTTAATTAAGTTCAACTATTATTTATTTTGCCTCACTGCACGCCACGGTAGCCAAATATAAACTAAATTAAGTGAATGGGGATTGGAAACAAAACTGGCAACGCCGAATGAAGAATAATAGGCTTTTTATTAAAAGCACACATCTCGAAGGTCGTGCATGAGTCATCTCTGAGTGGCTCGGGGGGCTCTCGCCGCTGCTTGTTTCGCCTGGTGTGCACGTGATGAATAGCGGCCAGCGATTCAGTTCGGTGATACCGTTAAATATTTACGTAGCGCACACGGGAAGGAGTTTATTTCTAAATCCGTGTTTTAAAATACATGTATTCATACTTTAACAGATAAGCAAAAAAATATAAAAAAAAGATAGAACAGACACGGAAAAACGATTATTACCGAGAGGGACAAACCGTGTCGATTCCTCCTTCTGATGTACATAATCAATAGCTACATGCCGGTCGGGGTTTAAAGGGGCTCAGTTGTTTGTCGGGTTAATGGTGAGGGCTTTACGCCTGAGCGTTTCTTATTTGCCGTCGATCGAACATCGAAGACTCCCCAGAAGAAACGAGTGTGTGCGCACGCCCTCGTTTCTTTGGGAGCGTAGCGTGGGCCGATCGATAGATCAGATCTATATTTGAGTTGGATCACGGTCTGAGAGGTGTCAACAAGGCTTCCCTTTGTAAACCTGCAAGCGTTTAATCGATACGTCCGATCAACACCCTTTCCTCATATGGACGGCGTTAGAAGTGTTAGAATGAACTCGGTGTTGCGAAACAGCGACATGGGTTGTTTTCCCCGATTTTCTGGCTAACTGGCCATAGGTGAACCAAGGTGGCGGTTTGGTTCTTCATTTGGTTCTTCATTTGGTTCTTCATTTGGTCCATACTGTACTGTCCGCTTGTTCTCCCACTGCAGGCTTACGACGATGGGTACGACGGGCAATACGACGACGACAGTTACGACGCTCATGACGACAACTACAGCAATCAGTCAAAGAGGTAGCCCACACACAAGTCAAATACACTGTTTTGACAATAAGAGTGCCGTTTTTCAGAATCAAATATAACATTTCAGAAAAAACGCTAATCCAGCCAATTTAATCCAACCCCAGATTTGTATTCGATTTGGTACAGCAGTACTAGCTTCTAGTAACATATTTTCTCAGTTCAATATAAATTACGTAATCGTTCATCATATATCAACCATTATAAGTGACGATATTAAGAACAATAATATATTGCAAAACAAACCATGCAAATCATTTAATATACTGTATGGTTTTGGACAAGTTGTTTTATTAAAACGCAAAGTTGTAAAACTAAACAGCATTGAAAGTAGAAAATAATGAATACATGCTCTTGGAGGAACTGTTAAGCCTAACTGATAAAATGCCAAAAAGCCTCCTCTTAATAAATCGGTAGTAATCTTTATGTTTGCATTTTACATTTATACTACTCTTCTTTTTACTTTAATGTTTTCTACGATTGTGATTTAGCATTTCTGAATTTTATGAATATGGACACGGTGCCAGTGACGACTCCTACAATAACTACGGTAAGAACAGTATTTAGTTGTGATCTTATAAACCATTCTACTATCTCTTAAGGTACTCTCTTTGTGTATTATATTGCTACTGTAAAAAAAAAACAAGACTCTCTAGCTTTCCTTTCCCTTTGCCTTTCTGTGCACTGTACTCAATCTCCAAAGCATAACGGCAGTAAAAGTCATCTCTGTGAGAAGTCATTATCGGATTTAGCATTTAGCATTTACAGTTGAGGCGTTCCCTTCAACCAAAAGAATAATGCAATGCAGATGATTTATTCATCATGAAGTCCTCCCATGGTTAGACAACAAACACAACACAGGGAAAGCATCCCTGAGAGGAAACACACCGACTTGACAGTCGCAATGACACCACACGCCCCCCTCTCCCGTGGAAGAGATCACGTTTCACAGTGAAGAGATGGAGACGGAATCCTCTTGGTTCCGGCTGGCTTCCAGTCAGTCCCCATGCAATGCTGAAGGGAGGTAAAACCCCCCCCACCCTCCCCCTCCTGACCAACTGGCTATTTCTATAGCTACTAACACCTACACTTTCTACTTCCTACTATGGTTCGGCTAGCACATCACAACCCGCCCAACTGGAACTGTGAGCTCCCCCTCGTATAATACACCGTACTTAGATCAGACACGCATGCACGCACACGCACGCACGCACGCACACGCACACACAAGAACCTTCTGGACAGATAAACGTGTTGTCACACTCTTCTTGGCTTTTTCAAGTCTGCAGCACAGTGAAAACAGCAGCAAGGTGTTGGAACGTGTGGACCACTGTAGGAATAAATATATATATAGAGAGAGAGAATGATGATCTGATGTTATGCTCCAAGGACACAACATGTTATTTCCATTTTTCTTTTGATAAATACAGTATATATATATACACAACCGTCGGTTGTTGATATCTGTGTGATTTGGCTCTTCCCCTGACAGTCCAAGCCAAAGATGGTCCAAGCCATGATAGACACATTTATTTGAATTCATTTCAAAAGGGGGCGGGACGAACAGGCGCCAGTCTTGTCAACAACAACAACAACAGAACGTCTTTGCTTCCTTGTCTAGTACACACTTTAGATAAGATACTACGATGGAGATGGAGAGTCCACTCCATGTAGGGGATTGATTTCGACGGGAGAGTGCAAAGTGTGAAGTGTGGTAGAGGTTTTTGTTTTTTTCCTATAGGTCAAAAGCTCTCCTTTTCAAAACAAAGCGTCTGTTGCGTTTCCGTGACGCTGTGATCAATGCTAGTGAGGTGAGTCAATTGATCGCTGAAACTGTGGCGTCTTTTCTGTCTGTTGTTTAACACAGAGGAGGACTGGGCCACGTGTCGTCCCAACCGCAAAGCCCCCGCACTCCGGCTGGCGAGAGGGGGCTACAGAGAGCATCCTTATGGGAGATACTGAAGGTTTATTTGAGTTTTTTTATCCCCCCCCCCTCATAAAATGTAACGGCTTTTACCTCCTTCATTAAAAAAAATAAAAGTTAAAAAATAATAAGTCACCATGAAGCCCATAATAATGTAACCTGTGATTTGGAATCACACGTGTCTTCGTGTGAATCACCCTTCCCTTTTGTTTCTCTGTTTGCGGCCTGAGGGTTGGTTGGTTTTTTTTTTTATATGACATTGAGAGAAGTGGAAAAGACTAGCAGACTTGGATGACCAAACCATGCATAAATACTTAATAAAAAAACATATAATCTCATATAATAATGAACAGATCTGTTCAAAGGGCCGTGGCTCTGATGCACTGACTAAAAGCTCCCCAGACATCAACAGAGTTCAGGGTTTTTGATATTAAAACATTTGCAGGGCGGGTCATTAAGTCCACACTCCATGCAGAAGTGAATTGCTGTGTTGTTTAGGATTACCGTGGTGAAGAAAAAAAATATACTGTATTTCATCGTTTTGTTTTCTTTCTTAGCAATAGTTAAAGAGATGTTTTGGGATAATCTGGAATGTTTCCAATTGGAATGATGGGATCTCTAGATGATGATGATGATGATGACAGAAGTATCATCTTTAATCGACAACACACCTCACAGGTCATTGAAGTAGGAACAAAGTATACCTGCTACTATTTAGGTCTTGTGAAATCTATAATTTACAGTTTTCCAAAAAGGAATTGCACAATTAATGACACAATTCTGCTACTTTGTGTTTGTGTCGAACATGAATATTACTGCAGTAGGGTCATTAGGGTTACTGCAAGTATCACCAATCATGTAAAAAAATATCAATACTATAAATCATATTTTAACTAGAATCAGCCCACTGCATGTACCGTACGTTCATGTATCGCAAGTTTAATGTCCAACATCCAAAGACGTTATTTATGGCATGGGTTTTTTCTGCAAAACCTGAATTTGATAATTTGAATCTCTACTTACTACTTTTACAATTCAACTTAATACAGACACTTAAGTTAGCATCGAACCCCACATTTCACATTGTAAGATGTCAGAAAAGGTGTGTTGTGTGTTGGGGCTTGGAGGAATCCATACAGTGTACAATACAGTGTGTAGTTTATAAAAGTGCTTTTGTTTTTTTCTTAATATGTATTTGTACATAAAGCATTTAATAAAAACAACGCAAAAACAAATCCAGGATGCCGTGTAAGCCTCTTTAAATAGGGTTTTCCATAAACTCGTATGCATAATGTTGCATGATGCTTGTTGACGTTCAATGTCTCCAACTTTTAATTCCATGTTTGCTAAAAAACGAAAAGTTCATAATAAGAACGGACCCGTCGTACAAAAAATTTGTTTATTTTCCCAGTATTCTCGTTAAATTGCACGCAGAGATTGGATAACAACGTAACGGACGCAAGTGGTTGTTACAGACTAATACGTTGTGTTGTCTTAATTCACTCTCAAGTTTTACACCGCTAAACTGATTTGTGAATCTGAGAATGATACGGAGTTTAAAGAGGTAAGACCTCCCCCCCCCCCCCCCTCTATACTCATTAATTATCACATTATTTCCATATTAATGTCTTAAATGTACTAAACCTTTGGTAGCTTCATTAATGTCAGAATTCATGCTGTGACAAGTGTGATGCCAATTAAATGAAAATAACAGCAATAAAACTGTACTGTACAGTAAATACTGTACTTGTCTTTAAATACCACAGCTCAGGCCTATTATTCAGCTGTTGTGCCTCTCTTTTGTGACTAGTACACCTGAAGACTTAAGAGTGTAGTTCCGGGACAGAAAGGAAGACTTAAGCAGGTAATCCTAATCCTAATTATAGTTTGAACAGCAAATTTGTACTTTTAATTATTATTAAAACATTATTTTTCTCCCCCCCCTCCTAAAATGCCCCATTTAAATTCCCCCAGTAGTTCTAATTAGACATTACTAAACTCAGTTGGTGAACTGAATTAAAAACAAACTGTTAACTGTTTAAAACAAAAGGCCCTAAACATGTCCTCTCACTAAACATCGCTAAAACAAAGATAAAAACAAAATAATGAAAACGAAATTTGAAAGAATACATCTGACAAAAAGATAAATATGTGCATGTATAATGTCATACATGTGTTCAATGTTTTCTACAGAAGTTGAATAACCATCCATACTTCTATACACGTCTAAAGTCTATAATATAAAGTCACATTGCATGCTGCAGTCTTTAGAAATTGTGGTGAGATGGCTTGTGCTTCTGTTGTCATTTATACTGCGAGGATTTCCACCTTGTCCTGACTTTGTTGTGATTTTACTTCCAGATGTAATGCACTCTGAAGTCTTATCTGGTCAGTTTAACAGGTAGGTGCATTGGCCTTAAAGGAATATAATTGTAAGTCAAATATTGTTAAAAAAAAACTAAAAATGATCATCATTCACCAAAAATGTTTCTTTCTCAAATTAAAAAGTAAGAAAAAAAAGTGAACACAAGAAACAAACAGAAAACAAGACTTACACCAAGCACCTTTCGAATAGCTACACTCAGTCTTTTTGTTCGATTCTGGCTTTTCGCGACAAACAGTCACAATTATGAATATTGACTAAACAATGTGGTGAGATTAGCTCTAAATGATGCATTGTTCGCCTTTGGATTCACTGCATACATTGGTGGTAATTATACCGCGTTACATTAATACCATTTAGACACGGAGCACTTTCAACCTATACCGCTTGATCGATTGTTTGTTAGTTTGTTCAACGAAACACGCCGTTAAAAAAGCCACTTCAACGGTGCTGCGGTACAATTAGTTTCACGGCCTCAAACTGTCAGCTCAGGGGTGTGTCACGGACACCTTTTTGTTTGTTTGTTGTGGTAACGAAACGCTATTTTTCTTGTGTTAGCAGCTGCTGCCTCTGTGCCTGCGCCTTCAATTATTGAACGCATAGAATCCTGCACAGAGGGGAGAGAAGCTTTCCACTTACCCTCCCTCCAGAGGTGTGAATATCCACCATTGATCTGCATGCTGCTCAACCCACACCCAGTAAGTATCACCCAGTGTAACACTCACACACAATCATGACAGGCACTTGTTGATTGCCTAATATCCCAAATCCTTCTCAACAGAGAAAGATTAATGGGACAACACAGCCAACAATGACGTTGCCATAATCTAAACCTACCCTTAGTGTTTATCTCCTGGAAACACCAGGATAGCATGCTAAAGTGCGTCCATAACAGTGTAGGACAAGGCAATGGCAAATTAATCTGATTTACCTCCGTCCTGGGACCAGCTTTAAATGATGATAAGATCAGATCGGTGTGCTGCTAAAAGGTCAGCCGCGCAGTGACACAGTGAAGACGACGAGCCAACTACGCTTTCATCCAAACTGACTCATAGTGAGTTCTAGAGCCCTTGAGCAGCAGGTATTAGGGGGTATGGCGTCTTGCTCAAGGGCAGGTAGGGCTGCCTGACTTCTTGTGTGGTTCCAACCCAGGACTTGTCAGCTCGGAAGTGGAAATTCATTTGGATTCTCCACTTGGTTCCTCTGGGCATGGAGACATTTTGTGGTTTGGTGGCATGTCTGGATGTTGCATTTCGAGCGCATGAACACACAGTATGTACAGTATGTATTCTGACAAGTGGTATTTTCACTACTTTTCAAAAGAGCAGAGACCTCTATGTTCACATGGCCTATTGTGGAAAACCTGCATTCCAGTGTCTTGAAAATATAGTGAATCATATTTCATATGCCTACACACATATATATATATATATCAATATCCGTAACTCTCGCCTTCCGTATACACATCTGGACCACTGTTCAAGGTCTTCGGGTTGGAGCCTGCATAAGAAATGAATTCAACTCACAAAGCTAGAGACTCTCCCTAGAAACTTCTGCAAGCTTGTGGAAAAAAAAACCCTAAACCCGGCCTAAACCCGGACTAGCAGTCATTCGCAGGATGTTCTTTCTTCAGGGTCTATCTTCATTGTCCACGTCACGTCCAGGTGTCTCTGTAATTGTTTTTCGAGCATCAACCTCAGTCAATATACGTCCCTCTCTGCAAACGTCGAAACAATCGGAAATATGTGGAACATGCAAAGCGTGTTCATCCACGGGGGTTTACTGTATGTACGCTACTTCCGTCAGACGGCCTGGCGCCTAAAAAAAAGTCGGCCAGAAGAAAAAAAATAATAAAATCGCTGTTCGCTGAACAGCCGGGGCCCGAGCCCAATGCACACATCCCATCGCGCTGCTACGGACGTTTAATCACATTTCTCACACACTATCGCTCAGATCCCCCGACTGAGACGGGGATTACCAGAATTCTCCAAAGAGAACATTGTCAGTCGTTGTTGTTGTTCTGCACACACGTGTCATGTGTGCGCACACAAACAAGAGTGTGTGCGTATTCAAAATGTGTCTGAAGCGAATTACCTCTCATTTAAAACTGGATAAGTTTGTAGGTAATTCTCTGTGTTGGTTATGGATTGGGGTGACGTGTTGCTGCTCATGCAATCCTCCCCTGTGTAGCTCACTCACCTCGGGGAGAAAACAACATAGCCGCTTCAACACAGCCAAACATAGCTCCGTGTATCCATGGATTTGTAAGAGTGTGTCCAATACTACATTGTTCTGACGAAACTCGCACCTGTGTTTCTCTCCTCTCACGTAGACAGTTGGAATGGGGCTCAGAGAGACCGAACAAGGCAGGTTGGTAACCAGGAGCCAAATTCAACAAAGCAAGGTAAGAAGAGAGAAATATAATCGCATCTGCAAAAGCGCCCATGCTAATCTAAAAGGAAGTGCGGCATGTCCAGCCCAACAGTACACAACGTATGACGACCTGAGTCAAGTCACCCAGTTTCATTCACGCTTTACTGAGTTGCATATATACTTTTAAGACACGCTGAACCAATACTAGTGATTGACCATGGATGTTATTATTTAAAGGGGGAGCAGTAGCTCAGTCTGTTGCGGGACTTGGCTTGGGAACCGGAGGGTTGCTGGTTCAAGTCCCCGAAATGGACCAAGTAACAGAGTGAGAACTGGTACATGGATGCCAGGTACAAGGTGCCAGTTCGCCTCCTGGGCACTGCCGAGGTGCCCTTGAGCAAGGCACCAGACCCCTAAACCGCTCCCCTCCGGGCGCTGTATTTACAATAGCTGCCAACTGCTAGGATGGGTTGAATGCAGAGAGTACAGTTCATGTATGTATGGGACCAATAAAGAGGATTCAAACCCTCCAGATTTAGATTTAGATTTCACAAAGAGAGAGAGAAGGTGAAGTACATTATTTTGTGGTTCCCTGACGTCGTACTTGAAAACGGAATGAAAGCATAAGGGGCAGCCATCAGTCCGAGCGCCCTTCCTCCTCCTCCTCCTCCACAATTTTCCAGAGACACTAATTGTCCAAACCATGTTTCCATACAGCACAGCACCTCGGTGACTGCTGCACCCAAGGACTGCGCTCGAGCCCGTCAGCCCACCCCCCCCTCCTCCTCCTCCTCCTCCAGCAGCTAATAACTTGGGGGGGGAGGGAGGGGGGAGGGAGGGAGGGAGTATGTCTGATAACCAGACAGCCCATGGATCCAGGGCACTTACTGAGCTACATGCACCCCTCCGCCACAGCGCCGGAGACCTAGCCCTCGGATGACTGCTGGATGAACAAAGCACACAAACACACACACAGACAGATACAAACACACACACAAACGCACGCACGCACACACACGCCACACACACACACACACACCACACACACACACACACACACAGATACAAACACACACACAAACACACACATGCACGCACGCACACACACAAATACACACACACACAGATACACACACACACACACACAAACACAGACAAATACACACACATGCATGCACACACACAAATTCACATGTGCGCATGCACACACACACATAAATACACACACGTGCACACACACACACACACACATCAAAGTGTCAATTGTCATAACTTCTCTGACACGGTTCCTACGGGTGTTTCACAATAGAACTATGTTGAAAAAAATGTTGCGTTGTTTTCCTTAATTAAATGTTCAATTAATTCAAACCCTTGTTTGTTTAGTGTTGTGTCATGCACTTTACTTTACAAAGCACAACAGAAAAAAGTACAATATTATCATATTCATTACCGCTGTTGTGTTTTCGAGACGCTCTGGCAAGTCAAGTGTCAGCCAGAAAGCTGAGTACCGCTCTCACTAAACCACTTTCACCCCCCCAGCAGAAGAGCTCTTCTGTGTCTCCAATGGCAACAACAACAACAACCACCACCACCACCACAACAACAACAACAAGGACACCAACACACAAGTGTCCCTATTATTACCCAGAAAGCATCTGACGAGGCTCAAAAGGGTGAGGGTGGGTGAGGGTGGGGGGCCGGGGGGGGGTTTGAGAGCTTCACTCTCCACCTGCCGGACCCCAGGCTGAGTGGGTATAGGGGTCGCACGGTGGCAGCTGTCGTTACCCACGCAGCGTCCAGACCTTTGGTGTTTGAAACCCTGGCCCTGGTTGGATGGTGCGGGCTCTCAGGGGGGGAGGAGGGGAGAGGAGGGGGGGGCTTGCCGACGTGAACCTGTTAGTTCATTAGGCATTAGGCAAGCAGGACCCACTGCTGCTGGCACTCAGACCAGATGCCCAGGAACACATGCTCACCGCAGAACCAAAAACAACCACCTGAACTCTGTGCTTCCCGCTTTCTTACAAAAAATAAGTCATACTGGTTTAGACAGAACTGGGATTTGTTTTCACAGCTTTGTTATGTTTATTTTCATATATGTATATATATTCGATGGTGTTCAATGTGTGTGTGTGTGTGTATGTATGTATATGTATATATATGTGTATATGTATATGTGTATATATATATATATATATATATATATATGTAGTATATATATGTATATATAGATATATATATATATATATATATATATAGTATATATATATATATATATATATATATATATATGTATATACATATATATGTATATATATATATACATATATATATGTATATATATATCATATATATATATATAGGGATATATATATATATATATATATATATATATATCATAAGCATGTGTGTGTGCACATCATGTATGTATGTGTGTGTGTGTGTGTGTGTGTGTGTGTGTGTGTGTGCATATGCATGTGCATGCGCGTGTGTGTGTATATATCAGTGGCGAAGCGTGTCTATCACAACTGGACCTTCTGTAGACCACCATCATCACACCCCCCTTTGGTTGTTCTAGTCAGACGGACGTCACGGAGGAGTCACTTTATGCCTTATCTCATTAAGGAAGATCAGATTGTCGCAGCCAATATCCAAGTGTACCCTAGTTGTCAAAGCAGTGTCCATGTAGTGAAGTAACAGCCCAACACAGACCACCTCACACAGGCTATCGATTAAAGGGACAGTCTAACACGCTTAACGTGAAAATACTTATTATTATTACTTGTTTTGTAACTCTTAGTTACGTTAAGCCTTTTCACGTTATGCAATGCAAAGATAGATCAAGTCAAAACTCTCAATTCAAATGCTCAACAATGCTTAACAAACTCAAGACAGCCATTAACTAATCATTCAACTAACTGTCACTAAGTGTGTGGAAACAAAATGCAACAACCAGCTCAACGAGATTGAGCAAAACACTGAGACAAAACCAGCAAAGACAAATGAGTCTCACTCACCAATGATGTTCACTTAAAGACCAAATCCATTCTCCTGTCCTTCTGGATGGTTCGATAACCCGGTCATAAAGCTGATCACTGCTTTTCAGATACAAAAGAAGTTGCCTTTCAATAGCTATGGAAGCTAATGCCGTGAGTCTTGATTGTCCTGTTCTATCCGTTTGAGGGCGGAAAATGTCCTTTCCACAGATGCAGTGGTGACGGGGATTGTTACAACTTTTTTATAATGTCCATCTTTTCACTGAACGGTCGTCTTGAAAACAACAAATCCACAACAACATCATCTTCACCTGTTGCCATTTTGACATAAATAACCTACGTAGAAAAAAACCAATGTAGCACTAAGCTAGATCCTCTGTCTCGAGGCCAGTGAACTAAATCTTCTAGAGCACTACGGAACTGTGGGGTAATGGAAAGAATACGCCCATTGGATACAAACCAATGTACTATTGGTTGATCAAATTGTCAATCCAAACGTACGCTCTCATTCAGTCTAAGGGCCAAAGCATTCGCGAGTACTTTGGTTGAAGGATATTCTTCCCAGCAACCCAGAAAAATATCTGATTGGTTGCATTTTTTTCTAACACAAAACCACTCAAATGCGTTGTGCATGGACCGAGAAAGACAAACAAATCAACGTAAAACTGTTATATAACAGATAACAACACAGATACGATTCTCATTTATTCATATTATTAAAATTTTTATTACATTTTATTAATTTTTTCTTTGTTTCATCTGAGGGTTTCAGGGTCTTCTCTGAATACCTTGAAAGCCCTGACGCTTCACCACTGGTATATATACATATGTAAATGTGTGTGCACATCATGTGTGTGTGTGTGTGCGTGTGCACATCGTGTGTGTGCGTGTGTGCGTGTGCACGTGGCACATGTGTACGTGTGTGCCAGTGAGTGAGTCTACCCCAATCAATGTAACATCAGAAACAGCAATTCATTAATTATATTTTCAAATGTCAAACCGGTTGTGGATGCACCCCGTCAATCGTGTCCACCCTTTGGTTGCATTATTCCCTTCAATGCCACGCGCACAACATGGAAGATACCACGCACACAAACACACACACACACACACACGTGCGCACACACACACACACATGAAGACACACACTGTGGAGTACATTAAATGTCCTCCCCGATGCCAGCAGATCTAAATATTGAAAATCCACAGTGGGGAAAGTGGGTCAGGGAGCAAGCAGATACAGCCAGAAAACGTCCAATGAGGCAAAACAATGCATGTTAATAAAGTCCCCCCTGGCCCCCAAATCCACCGCCCCCCCCCCCACCCACAACACACACACACACACACACACACACACACACACACACGGAAGCCTGAAGCTACCGGAACACGCCGTGCCTCGGACAGCTGCCGGGCCGCTCGGAATCTAAATGAGCGCTTTTTAAATTCAAAGTCGATCACATGGGCCCATTTTTTTCCCTTCCTTTTTTCTTTTTTCTTTTCCCGCGATCCGATAGAGAACGTGATGGATCGCTCCGAGAACTCTTCCATTTCTTGCGGAAGTGTGTGTGTGTGTGTGTGTGTGTGTGTGTGTGTGTGTGTGTGTGTGTGTGTGTGTGTGTGTGTGTGTGTGTGTGTGTGTGTGTGTGTGTGTGTGTGTGTGTGTGTGTGTGTGTGCGTGCGTGCGTGTGTGTGTGTGTGTGTATGTGGGCGCGTGTGTGTGTGTGTGTGTGTGTGTGTGTGTGTGTGTGAGGCTTGTGGGGTAGCGGGTGACACAAGGGAACCAAGGGAACCGACCCGGGTGACAGGTGACTGCCAGGGTGCAGATGATGAACACTGACCTCCAGGGGACTCCAGACCGGCTAAAAACACTTTGACACGCGTGCACACACACACGCGCGCACACACACACACACGCGCGCACACACAGACGCGCAGAGTGCCCTCCGGCAGCGCGTTAAGGCTACTTTTAGAGGCCTGATGAGTGTTGACGTTTGGCTCGAATTAAGTCAACAAAAACAAGCTAGAAGGCCCACATTGTAGGGACCACTCGCTAGTGAGTTTCATTTGCACCGCATGACGCATGGAAGACTCGCTGGGATGGTGATTTGTGAATCCAAAAATCCAATACAGATTGGAAAGTGATTTCGGCCCCTTCCCTGAAACATAAGGCCCAGAGTGGGGGGGGGGGGGGGGGGGGGGGGCTGTCCAGCTGCCCTTGCGGTTTAACCTCAAACTGATTCTGTCAGTCAGAAAAAAAACTTCTCAAACTGTGTTCAGAGTTCATTTGTTGACATGGACCCGTTTATAATAAGCTATCGATGACTAGCCTATATACACAGGGCCAATTTCAAATGAACGGCAATTTCCTTGTAATGCACAGAAAATCAGTATTAAAAAAAACAACAACTTATAAAAAGCCCAGGGGTCTCGAGGGCAGCCGGCCTACTCGTTTATGCCATATTTTTCCATGTATATTTTAATAAACTATCTTTCTCGGTACAGTAAACACCATATGTTGTGGACATAAGGATGCAGAGGGGAAAAAAAGCCGATATGAACTTTAGTGTTCACACTATAGCTGAGTGCTAATGTGCAAGCGGATTTTCTTCGAAGGAAGAGATTGTCTGGTGTTACCGGAGAGGTGTGCCAAAAGAAATGTGGGGGAAAAAAATAGAAAAGGATGAGGAATAAGTAACTAACAATAAAACCAACTGTGAATAATGTGTCATTCATCGGAAGCATGGTAATTAAATTAAATCTCGTGTGTGTGTGTGTGTGTGTGTGCGTGTGTGTGTGTGTGTGTGTGTGTGTGTGTGCGTGTGTGTGTGTGTGTGTGTGTGTGTGTGTGTGTGTGTGTGTGTGTGTGTGTGTGTGTGTGTGTGTGTGTGTGTGTGTGTGTGTGTGCCCACAAGCTTGCATTGTTTCCGACAAGAATAACAACCCTGTCTCATAACACCAAGGGACAGGCATAGCAGGCCATCGTGTTTTACAACAACCAAAACAATATCTGAATCCATCCATGGATGGTTACAGATGGATAAAGCCAAGGAGACAAGTTCTGCGCAACACAGGATTACTTGATTGATAACCCTTTTCAGGACCTGTTTACCATTTACACCTTTTTAGGCCAATGTTCATCTCCCAAAGTGAATGGCATGTCATTATGGAGCAGGTCGGGGGTCGGGGGTCGGGGGTCGGGCGTCTTGCCCTCCCCCCCCCCCCCCCAGCGACCAGCGACACCAGGGGTTCAAACCCTTCATGTAAAGCGGCACTCTGAAGCGCTGCACAAAGATACACGTGCATACAAACAAACATGCATACATGTACATACTGTATATATATATATATATATATATATATATATATATATATACACAGTCTCACACACACAAACACACATTTATATACATACATACACACATATGCCCACACACACACACACACACACACACACACATACATACATACGTTCAAACATGCATACGTACATACATACACACACATACGTAGATACGTACATACAATACACACATGCATTTACAGTACATGTGCACAGGCATTTTCGCCTCCATTTAAATCCCTGTGGTGTGCACGACGACCACCGGATATCTTGCTCATTTCAATAAAACATCATCATCATCATCATCATCATCATCATCGCCTCTGACAGCAGACAGCAGATTTCCCCGGTGGCCGTCCCCTCTCCACTCATTAGCATGTTGTTCTCCTGCAGGATGAACCCACGCGGGTTTCACTCATCTTAGAAACACGGCCGCCGGTGGCAATTTCCACTCGTTAGGCCTGCATCCTCTGAAGCCCCCAAGGCGGGTTGTTTCAGTGTCTTATTTTTTTAATTAGTTATTGATTTCAAAACTTGAACTTAAATACCTGGTATATTATATATATATATATATATATATATATATATATATATATATATAGTATATATATATATATATGTGTGGATCACTTGCTGACGTTTGGCCGTCGTTTGTCGTCGGTCAGTAAAAACGGTTGACGGTCTGTCTGGCACCCCCCCTTCTCCCGGAGGGCAAAGCACCGGTTGAATTAAGGATGTGATGGACAGGAAGGTGGGGGTGGTGTGGTGAGGAGGGACGAATCTCCCCCTGGGCAGACGCCGCTACCCGGGGGAGGGAGGGAGGGAGAGAGAGAGAGAGAGAGAGAGAGAGAGAGAGAGAGAGAGAGAGGAGAGAGAGAGAGAGAGAGAGAGAGAGAGAGAGAGAGAGAGAGAGAGAGAGAGAGAGAGAGAGAGAGAGAGAGAGAGAGAGAGAGAGAGAGCCAACGTTGGGGAAACCTGCTAGGAGACGGAGGGGTGACGGGTGAAGGTTGACGGGTGACAGGTGATGAGTGATGGGTGACGATGACAGTGGCGGCATTGTACGGAGCGACCCTCTCCCAGGTACAGACGTGTCTGGTGTGCAGGGTGGAGACCAGCAGCAGCAGCAGCAGCAGCAGCAGCAGCAGCGGCGGTACTGTGTCTGTACACGGTGATGAGCCCACTGGGTTCCATCCCCGGTGTCCACAGTTCCTTCAGCGGTTCGCCTCGCCCCTATAGCTACTCCTTAAAGCAGGGTCTTCAACCCTTTTTGTTAGATTGAGAAACAGCACAGGGACCCCCTATATATTTCACATATATTTATATTTCAATAAAATGCTGTTCCATTTTATTCCCAGGCATATATGCGTAATAATATATCTAATCAAATATTCAAATTAACTTCTTTATGTATTCAGCTTTGATGCTGAGTTAAAAGCCATGTCGACATAATTAACATTGATGCATCAGGCTCAAACTTTTCCATTGTACGATGACTGACCCTAATGTGTGGCAGGATGTGTGGGAGTCCATCTATGTCGATGACCTGGACGCTTCCTGGGGAGCAATGACTCGAAGGTGGAATTTGGGTGAGACGTGGGGGAAAGTTGACGGCAATAAATGGTTTCTGCATAAATCATGTTTGCAGACCCCCTGCAGTACCTCTGCGGACCCCCTTTTTAAAGTCCACTGTTTTAAAGGATAACTGTTGTGCCGCTTAGCTAGCCTTGTTAGCCTAGTTCACTTGCATACGCTACCCACATTGAATTGATACAAAGCCGGTTAAAGAGCGGCAAAGTTCCCTGCATCTGAATTCACTGTCTCAAGTCGCTTTGGGATAACGGCCAGCGCGACTAAGTGGCGAATATAACCATCGATAAAAGAGAGATGGGTTAACCTATAACAGGGTTGCTGAACATCCACTGCACTGTTCACATTAATGACCATTATGGAACACGTTGATGATGCATACTTCCTGCTAAAACAAGACAAATGTGTTCAGTGCAGAAATGATTATGAAATTGTTCAGAAAAGATCTTTCTACCAAGTAGCGTATGGTGTGTAAATGATCAGTGATAGACGGACCACAAGTAGTAAGTTAGGGTTAGTTTGTGGAGAAGACTATTCACAATCAATCAATCAATCAATCAATCAATCAGGAGTCTAAATGCAATCGCCGCCCACTACAGTTTCAGTGTAACATACAGTAGTGTGGGGTTTGTGTGTGGTTGGTGGCTGGTTTAAGCAGCCTCGTCTGGCCCCAGTCAGACTGATTAGACTGAGGGGCTTTGTGAGGCTGGACACCTGTGGGTCCACAGGTAAATCAAGGCCCAAACGGCCACCACCAGCCACCACCAGCCAACAAGTCTCAAGTCAAACCAGGCACCGTGGTGGCACGTAGCAGGGTCCCCTGCTACACATACTCTATTACTCTTTATTACTACAACATTATCGCCAGTGTATAAATGACTGCATTATTTGCTCTCCAAACTATGATTGATTATTCCCATTGACTCCGTATACAACAACGCTGCTATTGATTGCAGTGTTGACACTCAAGGCTATTTCTCTGTGTCTGCAGTTACATAAAGAGCATTTGACTCTTGTAGAAACTAGCTTTGGTTATTATGCACTATGCTGTTCAATACTATACACGAGCTTAACAACTCGTTGAGCCTATGCATTCATCCAAAGGTGAGATTCAAGATTCAAGATACAAGATTCAAGAACTTTATTTGTCACATACACATGCAGGATGTGCAGTGAAATGAAAGTGGCAGTGCCTTACAGACAATTGTGCAAAATACAATTGAAAATAGAAAAATATTCTAAAACTTTCAGGTTGGGGATTTGAAGGCAGACCTTTTGGGTAGGCGTTGAACACGCCTGAGACTCTTCTTATCCCTGTGCTTTAAACTCATGATGCTGGACCATACATGGACTCAATGAACTGCCTTTTATATAGCGCTTTTATCCAAAGTGCTTAACAAGCCGTGCCTCACATTCACCCGTTCAGCCGTCAGCCGTGCAAGGAGACAGCCGGCACGTCAGGAGCAGTTAGGATTAGGGTGTCTTGCTCAAGGGCACCTCAACAGTTTTTGCTCCGGAGGAGCCGGGGGATCGAACCAACAACCACTCTCATCACACAGGGAAGAATGGGAATAATGAACACAGATTGATTGTCACAATCGCCCAAAGGAGCCTAACGCAGAGAAGCCCGTCGAATCACGATAGGATTTTTTTTTATGGACCTCACACTTACGAGTTTTGGATTTTTCAGTGCAAGCGGTCATGACCTTTTATACCAGAAAAAAAAAACATAGTCATCCTTGTGAAGCTGATGATATTCCGACAGCAACTGAACCGCATTTGGAACAGCTCTCAGACTACTCTGCACCAGCCTTTTGACTTTGACTTTCAGTACTGGACTGTTTCATCACGCTCCCCTAATGAACCCCCTACGGTGATCAGCTGTTGAAGACCACAACACTGACCTCCCCGGATCAACATGACCCTCATACCACCCACCACCACCACCCTCATACCCCCCCCCCCCCGCCCCCTTTAGGCTTTAGGAATCTGCTGTGTGATTTGAAGTATAAGCCGTCCAAAACATTGCAATTAGAATTCATTCATGTAAAATACATACACAGCGACTGACAGTTCAATTGAGATTCAAGCAGCAGGTAGGGGGTGAGGGTGATGGTGAGGAGCACCTACTTGCTCAAGGACGCCTCTTGGTTAGGGGGGGGGGGGGGGGGGAGTGGGAATCAAACCCAGTGCTTTTCTGCTGGGAGGGAGCCAAAGACCTCCTACCACTACATTATCCTGCCCCCCCCCACTGGACTCATTACTTTGACATTTAACACTTTTCATCAGCTTCCCTGTAATTGTGATTAAGGGGTGTCAAGATGTTGTCAAAACACTGGCGAGACGCTCTTCATTTTTCTCAAATCCCTCCTCACCTACGCTGTATACTATAATATAATATAATATCATTTAATATCATTTAATATAATAGAACATAATAGAATAGAATAGCGTTCAAACTGAAATGTTGCGTATACACATCACGTGCCTTGGAGAAAGAAAAAGAAAAAAGATCATCATTGGGTGTAAATGATGGTGAGATGTGACAGCATGTTGCGGGGAGGGGAGGGGGTCTGTGTGTGTGTGTGTGGGGGGGGGGGGAGGGGTGTGTGTGTGTGTGTGTGTGTGGGGGGGGGGGGCTTTTAATGGTCTTCTCAAAGCAGTAAGCAGCCCCTCTGCAGTGTCTTATATGCTGACTAGAAACTGTGTGTTTGTATGTACGGAAATGTGTGTGTGTGTGTGTGTGTGCGCTCGTGTGTGTGTGTGTGTGTGTGTGTGTGTGTGTGTATGTGTGTGTGTGTGTGTGTGTGTGTGTGTGTGTGTGTGTGTGTGTGCGCGCGCGCTCGTATGTATATGTGTGTGTGTGTGCGTGCATGCGTGTGTGTGCGTGCATGTGTGCGTGCATGCGTGTGTGCATGTGTGCGTGCATGCGTATGCGTGTGTGTGCTGGCGTGCATGCGTGTATGTTTGTGCGTGCATGTGTGTGTGTGTACTGGGGAAGGCTGTTGGTCGCTCAGCGGCTATAGCAAGCTTGACAGCCACACCCCCCACCCCTCGTGAACATGAAAAATGGATGGCAGTGTAGTGGCAAACCACCTCCCTCCCCCCCCCCCCTCTCCCCCCAGGGTGTATTGAACCACATGGAGAATGGGGGGAGTTGGTGGAACAATAGAGTTGTGTGAGGAGGGATACGCACTCCTCTGGATCTTCCCTCTGTCCTCCTGTTTCGGAGGACATTGCTCACAAGACAAAACAAACCATTAGTCAACTCCTTCACGAGGATGTATTTATGTGTTATGGAGATAGATGGGGGGGGGGGGGGGGAATGCGGTATTTCTTTGGGTTTAAACTTGCACTAATAGGACCTTCTGTTTCTTGGACTTTTTTTTTTTTTGAGTCATTGAGCGCCAGAGAGGAAGCGAAGGTTTAACGACCTCTCCTATTATTTAAATGAGGAAATAAATGATATCCAGATATGTGCTTTTAACGTTTATACGGTTTTACATTTGGTAGCAATTTGGAGAACGTTCCTTGCGAAAGTCCCTTTCGGATGTAATGTAGTATTGTACAGTGTTTTTGCTTTTTTTGTATAGAGTTGAGTTGTGCCTGGTAACAGGCTTCGAATTAATTAGCATATAGCGATGACATTATGAATTTATTTTACAACCTTTCATACAATTACCATATATTTTGTTCTCTTTTTCTCTCGGGATATACAGTATATATATATATATATATATATATATATCGTTTGATGTGAATTACAAAAAGATGAGAGATATCTGAGCAGCTCGACAAACAAAGTGGCTTATCAGGGAACAAGAACAGGGACGAGGCGAAGGAGCCTCATCATCAAGCACACTGTAGCTTTCCCCAGAATTACCCTAACGAGCTTTCATCACCATCAGCGTTATCACCGGTTTTAAAGTGGTTCAAAAGCAGTAGGTCCTACAAGGCAAACAGTACATAAAAGGCCCAATATTCTTTTTTTTCTTTCTTCTTCTTCTTCTTCTTCTTCAATTATTTTCTTTTGTCATCTATCAATGTCGATAAAGAGAGAGCAATCTGGGGACCGCTCTTAGCGTCAGGCTAATCAATCTCACAAAGTCGAAGAGAAAAATCCAAGGGATTACCATTAACTCTGGGGGGGGGGGGGGGGGTTTCTCCCTGGGCTGCCGATCCACATCGTTCAGATTGGTATCCCACCTCTGTTCGGGGGGTGCTAACTCCCTGACAGATTGTAGGATCAGGCGGGGCTCCGGTGCTTAGCCTGCCCCCCCCCCCCCCTCACGCCTGTTCTCCTGTTATGTTACTATTGTGCCCTGCTGAAAAAAACCATCTTCCACAATTCATACCATTAACAGAAGAGGTGGTGGTGCTAGTGGTGGTGGTGGTGTTGCTAGTGGTGGTGGTGCTAGTGGTGGTGGTGGGTGTGGTTTTAAATTCCCACTTGCATGTGTGCGACAGGTGTTGCGTGTGTACATGATCCACTTAACAGCTGGCAGTGTGGGGAGACTTGCCTTGGTTTTTGCCTTCCTGCGGAGCTATTAAAAAGTGTTTGTGTCTGCATTGGCAAACCCAACCCAAAGAAACCTGCGACGAACATCTTGAAGCATTGAAACATCTGGAAGGAACAAGAAACAGTCAAACAATGTTAACAGGAAAGCCTGGGGAGCCACACCCCGTCTAGGGGTTTGACGGTTACCGGTTGACAACCAATCAGCCACCAGCTTATGTTTTATAGGGCTTCAAACCTGAAACATTCGATGTATGATTAAACATCCTTCAGACACAAAATGTACGATGATATGATATATGTGTGAAACTCATATCAAGTGCGTAAAACTAGATTCGACTTAGAAAGCATGTTTAAAAAACGGAAGAATCGACTGATCAGCTCAAACCCAAAATGCCTAAATCTACTGATGTTCTCCTCCCACCACGGAGAGAGATAAAACAGACTAAAGTGGCCCCTGACTTAGTGTCACGGCCTCCTATGGACAGGAAGTGTGTAGGAGATAAACAACCCCTTGGGAAACTCCCGGAATCAGTCTAGCATAATAACATAACCATCGACATCGTCTCTGACCCCAACCTTGCCCTGAACAGTGACTACCATTCAATCCATTGAAGTCTTCTCCCATCAATCCGGGGAGATACAGGGTTCCATGATCGAATACAAAAAAAATTATTATCCAAAATTTTTTATCTGGAGCGTAATCCAAATCCAAGATCCAATGTCAGGTTAAATGTATGCATCTTTGTTTTTGTTTTTGTGATGGATGTTGTCATGGAGATGCTTTGATGCAAGAAAAATGTTGGACGTGCCTGACATTAAGCATCATGGTATGGTATTGTATCGTATATATTATGGCCATAAAGTGTCAATGTTTGGCCCAGAATGATCAACAGCCAAAGTCAACTTTAATGGTGCGGAATTGTGGAGCTGAGCCATCTCCTTCCCATCCCGCTCGACCACTAACTAACTGCCACTGCTGGTCTCCCTCCTTAAGGCTATAGTGAACAACAGGAAGGCACACAGGAAATAGGACATTTTTGGAACGCACTCCGCAAGTTGTCTGAATGTGTGAATTCACCCTCCTTTCAGAAGTGTCCGTCACACATCTGATGAGAGACATCTGTGACGAGGCTGTTGCACCGGAGGGTTTCTATGATTGAGGCTGATCTCACACTCTCTCTCTCTCTCTCTCTCTCTCACACACACACACACACGTCTGCCGGGGTAACGACCCCTGTGCTGAGCACAGGGGAATAATTAAAACTTCACAGGCGGTCACAAGAAGTTGGTTTCACTCTGTCCAATTAGCCGGGTTGTCAGCACGTTTTATGGGGAAATGTTGAAACCATGGTGCTCCTATACTGACAAACTATAAATAGTAGGCCTGACTATGAACCACGATGATGAGCTCAATACAAGTTCCTTAATGAATGGCAGAGGCAGCTGGACTGCTTCAAAACAAAAGCAGTGCCACATGGCACAATGGTGTTCCAGCAATATATTGTGGTGTGATACTTTCTTCATGATACTTACTATACATACATAGGTTTCATTTCAAAATATGGATCAGGTGAGTCAACGTGTCACCAACTCCTTGTATGTATGTATACATTATGTGTTTATGTACTGCATGTGTATACATTTATACAGGTATGTACAGTATCTATACACTGTTTAGATCTTACTTACAGCATTTGTATTTCTATGAATGATTTATATGTATTTATACTGAATAAAAGGTAGACAGTTTTAAAGCATTAAAGGATTCTGTTGGCCTATTTTTGTGAGAAACATAGGAGATCTTTAACATACTTACTTTGGTTCCGTCTATAAATGTTTTGAACGACTTTATACAGTTCATGCTGATGGAACATTGAGCTACCATATTGGCCAATGCACTTCTCCGGATGATTTCACAGCGCAATATAATAATAATAATAATAATAGCGCAAATACATTTTGTGAAAGCGTTCGCTCACGATAACACAAGGCAAGTCCACCATTGCAGATGCTACATTTTAATGACACGTTAACAACATGTCTGACTATAAGCACAAAGGTATCTACAAAAATGTTGCAATAAGAACATGACAAAATATATATCCAACGTACACGAGTATATAAGAGTATAAAAGTCTCTCATATAAATCGAATGCAATGCTAGGCGCTAGTATTTGAGTGGCAGGAGTTGAATATACATCCTCCAATAACTATCCGCAATTCACACAAACAAACAAAAAAACCAAAGGAGCTAAAAAAGCTGTACATCCACGCCCGCTAAGTGAAGGCTCTTTAGAAAGCCGCCTGAATACATATAGGCTGAAAAGTGCCAGCTTTGTCAAATGTCAAGCTCCACCAGATATTAAATATCTCTCGTCTCTCGCCGACAGTAGGCTCGCGAGGCACGGTCCACACACTTCATTATTGTACAAATCCTCAATGTGGCGCGCAGCCCGGCTTAATAATAATAATAATAAAGAATACCCAGTTAATTCCACGTGTGTGGCGCCATGCGCGCCGACTTCTTGCCCCTCAGAATTAGATCGGAACTATTCAAAGCCACTAGGGCTGGGGAACTGGAAGAGGAAGGCGCTGCACACTTGGGGGATTACTTACTTAGACGTACAGAAAATACATTGATGGACTCAAATCATTATCTTGCAGGCTTTAAGGGAAAGAGTATTATCACGTTCCATCGTCCTCTACTCAATAATTAACAAAACGTTGACAAGTAAACAGAAGACAAAACAAAAAGGTTATATTCAATACCAATGACACGTGAGAACCGAGGGCAGAATCGGCCAAATTGTGAGCATACTGATACGACTCTTCGTCATCATTTACTAACCGTATATCGGAGGATAAACCGCATTGGGCCGTCACAAAGCCAATTTCCCACTGTAAAAAACGGTTGACTTTCATCACTGTTCCCCTCGTCGCTCCCCGTTTGGCCGCCAACCAGCCGAGGTAACGGCGTGTCTGAGGCCGACAGAAAAAGACCGAAACCTTGGCGGTACCGTTTCTCCACACAGAGCCCGGGTGAGAGTCCGCTCTTTAGAATCAGCATGATCAGCAGAATGAAAAGTGCAGAGAATACCGTCAGCACACTGGTTTTTAACAAATCAAAGATTGGAGTGGAAAGTTTTAAGACTGAGCCCTGAGAAAAAAAGAAAACGTTGGTACTAAACTTTAATAGCATGATAGCTGGGACTGACATACACATGTAACAAACAAATACTACAAAAGCAACACATTTTGAACAACCGTGTTCACATCAGTGAAGACTTGTGTGACGGTGAAGGATTTTTCAGCCGTCTTGGAAGAAGGCGTCCAGGTCCTCCGTCATCTCGGCCGGAGCCTCAGGGCCGGGGGGTGGTTTGACGGCCGCGTCCGGGCCCTTCTGAGGGGGCGGGTCCACCTCGCGCTTCACCTCCTTGCCTCCGCCCAACAGCTTCTGGCTCTCCAAGAAGTACTGGTTGGGGTGATTGAGCGAGAAGCCAGAGTCCTCGATCTGAGCGGCAAAGGAAAAAAAAAACAACCAACAAACAAACAAACACACACACACACACACACCAAGTTCAGCCGGGAGAAGAGAGAGATCACTTCAGCGGGGGGAGGCGGGGTGGATCAGTGGTTTGAATCCCAGACATGCTCAGAGAAACAGAGAGGAAAGTTCGGCACAGTTTGTTTTTCCACAGATCCACTCTTCTCAACTTTCCACAGACACTCTTCTCAACTTCTTTGTCTTCCTCCTATAAGGGATGTCTATATATATATATATATTCTTTTTTTTTTGAGTCACTGCAGCAAACAATGCTGAGCTCGCTGGGCTCCAACCGATATTGTCCAGGAAAGATGAAAAAGGGGGGAATTGCTGGCGCTTTACTTCAACACAAGGAGATATACAGGGCTTGTCATGTCTGTGCTGACATTCTCTATTCTTGCTGAATAAGAGAAAGTCAGAAGACAAAAAGGGGCCGCTAACTTCTAAGCTTACATCATAGGACATCTTAGTTTCATAGTACTTCTTACTGCGCCAGCCTTATGGTGGAAACACACCTAACCTTACACAAACAAACAAACAAAGTTTATGCGTGCAAGGTATACATTAAACGAATGGTGGAGGTATCGAATTGTACAACAGACCGTTAAAAAGGGTGCCGTAGGTACGATCTAAGAGCCATTATTAGAGTGTCATTTGTTCCACATTGCCACCCGTCAGCCATTAGTGAGTGAAATGTGCTGTGAGAATATCCGTTTTCGAGTTGACTGCACCCGTCTCTGTATGGGGAGACCATTTAGATGTCAGACCGCTCCTGGCCCAGTTCTGACCAATCTGAGCATCTCATCCCCGATTGGTTTCGGGGGGGAAAGCATCTCGCCTGTCCATCACAGGTGAGTGAAGTACAGGGGAGCAGAGAAGGGAGTTGGAAGTTGTTTTGGTTGTTTACTTTCAAAGTCTTGCCCTCTCTCTTCCGCTCTCACCTCTCTTTAACAACTCTCTATTTTACAACAGCACAGGGTTGCTTGTGAGAGCACACACAATGACCTCGACCGTATTCCTCCAGCGCATGACTAATGGGCAGGAATCAGAATGAGGGGTGAAACTATTTCATCAGATGGCTGATAAGAAGAGAGCCTTACATTGTGGGTCAACTCAAAGTACTTCTGGCAGGCCAGCTGGTAGTGCATTCCCTTCACCAGCTCCAGTATCTAGGAGACACAAAACAAATTAAAATAAAATAAGACAAAAGCACAAAAACAATGACAACAAAGTAGTACATGTATAAACATTCATTATCGTCTGTGCAGAGGACTTGAAATACTCTTTGCCTTGTGAAGAATAAACATACAAGGAGGCTTTACACAAGGTTAAGAACCCGTGCCTTTTTGAGCACAAGCAGTCATGAAACGGGTGAATTGCCAAACACTGCTAGTGTTTTTCTGTACACAGTCCACCTGCGCTTGGTGGCCCCGACGCGGGATTGAAAAAGCATTGGCTGCATGATGAAAGTAGCGTCAACACACACACAGACTCTCTGGGGCGGGGGGGGGCTTCGTTCTCACTCAGAGCCAGCGTTGGTCCCCAGCTAGCGGCTGGCTTCTGGCCAGCGGTGGCGCTTCACAGAGCCAATGTTATGCTTGTTAATCCGTTCACAGTGAGCGGGTTCACACCAACTTAACTCCCTCGCTCTCAATTTGTCTGCATACTTGCCAGTCTGCAGGCTGAGGCAGAAGTGACGTGGACGAGAGAGAGAGAGAGAGAGAGAGAGAGAGAGAGAGAGAGAGAGAGAGAGAGAGAGAGAGAGAGAGAGAGAGAGAGAGAGAGAGAGAGAGAGAGAGAGAGAGAGAGAGAGAGAGAGAGAGAGAGAGAGAGAGAGAGAGAGAGAGAGAGGCATATATTAGGAAAGTGTGCTATATACTGTATATGAGAAAGACGGGGGAGGATGTGATTAATTTAATCTGATGGCAGACCTGGCCGCTCGCTCAGGCGTAGCTGTACTCCTAAATTAGAGAGATGCCCTCCATCTCCTCAGTGTGCTCCGCGGCTCTCTTGACTCGAGGTAAATCAATATTTAAATGTAAACAAACATCTTGTAAGAAAATGATTTATCCTGAATCCGCCCGTACCAGATGTTTGCTTATAGCTACTCTAATCCAAAAAAGATCTAAAATAAATTATAATAAAAAGAAAAAAAAAAAAAGGTATAGAATGCACAGAAGGCAAACCTAAAAGTTGTCTAATCATGAATAATCTTAGTGGTCCACTTTTGAGATTAGTCAGTGCGTCATCTGCAGCACCTTAACACCAGGCAGTGTTGTACCGCATGTTTACCGTTAGTCAGTTAGTCAGTAACACAAGACAAGACGGGAACGCCACACCTCCCGTGTTAACCTTCCTTCCCTGGCTTTCTGGCTCAAGAACTAAAAGGAAACAAGATCTCTTAACACCACGAGATGAGGCTCAGACCCCACGCTCCACGGGGAAAAACCCTCAAAGAAAAAAAGAGGGGGCGACCTCGAGTTTGACATGCAAAGCCGCCAGGCGGAGGAGACGGATCCAAAAACAGGTTCAAGTTGTTCCCCGCGCTTACCTGAGCGATCCCACTGGGGGAGACCTTGTAGCTCTGAAGCTTTTGTTTCAGGAGCTCGGCATCGCTGTGACGGAATGGACATCCTAGACGACAACAACAACAACAAAAGAAAAACAACAACACGACGTCAGTGACACCAAACGCCGCATGGTCGGATGCGCCGACAAGACGACTAGCGCTACTGTGAGCGCCCCCACAAGGTGTGCCGCGTGACATCTGGCCTTCACTTGACATTGTTGCCGTCGCAGCAGCCGTTGAGATGGCCAATCTCAAACGTGGTACATGGTTGGGAGGAGGCGAGACTCACCGTGGGTGTCGCCCTGGCTGGGTGCGTTGGACAGGATCACCTTCATGCAGCTGTAGGGGGTGTAGTCTGTGCGTTTGCCCTCCTTGCCGAACATGTGGCGGATGCTGTAGGCGTACGCTTTGTCAAACTGCAGCCCGGAACAAGAAGAGGAAGCAAGGGAGGAAGGAAAGGAAAGGTGTGAGAAAGTTGCGAGCCGAGCGCCCAGGACTTTGTGGTTGGGTGAAGACAGGTATCGACACACAGTGTGTGTCAGGTGGGCTGCGATGGTTCCCTAATGAGCCATATTGGGTGAGTTAAGAGGCGAGCGGCCTGTCCTGGAGGCATCCCCACCGCCCAGAGAGGCTCTTCGGGGGCCAACTTTACTTCACATACATCACATTTCCTTGGCCCCATTGCTGTAGTGCTAGGCTCATTTGAACATCTTTCGGCAAATTGTATAATAAGCACAAATGTTAATGCGATCTGCGTGAACACAAAACTGTGTGTATAGCATATTAAGAACTTTCAAAGATAAAGATGGCAAAGCATTAAAAAAACCAACCCACACCACACACACACACACACCACACACCACCACACACCACACACACCCACACACACACACACCACACACACACACACACACACACACACACACACACACACACACACACACACACACACACACACACACACACACACACACACACACACGGCTGAGGGGCCCAGGGCCAGTGGTGAAGAGGGCTTTATGGAGTTACATCAAACATGGGACACAATCAAAGGGGGATTATAAGGGGCAGTGTGTGCGCGCGCGTGTGCGTGTGCGTGTGTACACTTCTTGGACACAGACCATAGCGTCTGATACAAACTAAACCCCAATTTCTCTTCCTGGCAGTTAGAAAAGGGTCTTTGGCATCGAGTAACACCAGAAGTGGTTGTAAGCCACTTCTGGTGGTCACGGTGAGGACTAGTCAGTACACCGTCTGATTAAAGCTTCATAAAGACCCTAAATAACATCTTGTAACGCGGCCCAGTGTAACTACTGTACTCTCCTACTGTATTGTACCGGCGGTGTCCTACTGTATAAAACAGTACCCTACTGTAGTGTACCAGCGGTGTCCTACTGTAGTGTACCAGCGGTGTCCTACTGTAGTGTACCAGCAGTGTCCTACTGTAGTGTACCAGCAGTGTCCTACTGTAGTGTACCAGCGGTGTCCTACTGTAGTGTACCAGCAGTGTCCTACTGTACTGTACCAGCGGTGTCCTACTGTACTGTACCAGCGGTGTCCTACTGTACTGTACCAGCGGTGTCCTACTGTACTGTACCAGCGGCATACTACTGTACTGTACCAGCGGCATACTACTGTACTGTACCAGCGGCATACTACTGTACTGTGCCAACAATGTGACTACTGTACAGTACCAGCAGTGCTCTACTGTAGTGTTTTGTTTTTTCTAGGTCGGTGGAAAACATTCCCTGTTCTTTTGCCCTGCGACAAAACCCTCTGAATAAGATGAGGAAAGGTGTGACATTTAGCCAACAAGGACGCGCAGTTATCATGCTTCATCAACAGGGTCTCCCTAAAGTAAAAAGCGCAGCCACTAGCCACACATTTACAACAACAACACCAGCACATAAAACAATGTTTGCTCCCGATTGCTTCTACGCTGCTGGTTTCAGGCATGCCTCTTCATCCAAGAACAATTAGTTTCAACTCAGTGCCCCTGCGCTCCAGTCTCTTTTACATCAAATGTGCACCGACGTTGCCCAGCGACAATCTACGTTGGTCAAAACACCTTGTAATTGTGTTATGTGGTCCACTGGCCATTTCAATTTGTCAGACGTAACGGGGAAACATGTGGCATCACGTATTTAATATTTTCCTGTAAGCCAGTTGAATATAAAAATCTAGAGAGCTAAATCTCCCCCGCTGTCCATTGCGCTAAACAAACACCGACAAAACCACTAGAATACAAGCTTTCACAAGAGGTCAAAGTGGCCCAAGCGGAGTTTTCCATTATACGTGCAATTAGCAACCGGCGGCTTAATTGTTCTTGTAAAGCAGTTAGGGCTCCACAAAAATAAACTAAAAAACACGACATACCCTGTACCGTGAGAACATATTGATCCACTTTAGAAGCATGCGAGCCGGCTCACGCCAAGCGCTGTGGGGGGACTCAATCTTAAAGTGACATATTCCGTTTAAAAACGCAAAACACTCATGAAACACGGCAGGATGGCAGTGCTGCTCCACACGGTAGTGAAGCCCGTTGTGTCTGCCAACTAATTATTTACTTTTCACTTAAATTGGACAGAAACCCATCGATCTTTCCCATCTCTTCTTGCGCCACTTGGCCTTGGCCGTTATTTCAGACGTGACTTGAAAATGCCTCACGACGGCTGAGGGCAGGACCTGGAGTAAACTCAATGAAGTAGCAAAGTTAGCGCAATCATTTATCGGGTTTTTGCCTGACATTGACTGGGAGGTAGGGTTTCCGAAATGTCACGTTATCGAGTGTGGCAGGGTGCCAGCGGGGCGCGGCGCTGTGCACATTGACTCTGAACACTGTAAACAATAAGTAACAGTGGCACGGTTTTAAGTGTCAGCCATGGTGAAGGCACCTTTCCAATTTACCGCCCGCCTCCCCCTCATCGCAATAAAACGTCCCCCTGGTTAAAGGTTATGGGGCTGACAGTGAGAGACATATAGGATGTGTGAATGTATGCAGCACATGACAGTGTGGCATAGAAATTGTATATCGATGCAAATTTTTTAGCATCGATATGTCTGTTATCTGACCGATAACAGACATGTTACCAACCGGTCATTAACCGATAGCAATAAACTTTATATTTAAAAAAATTGACAAGTCAGCGACCCGTAAAAAAATATATAGATATATATTTGGAAAGGAGGGCTGGCCCGAATGTATACTTTCAAATGTCCAGCTTCCGATAATCGTTACGTTTCTGAAGGTATATATAAATATGTGTGTGACTGGCTATGTGACACCTGTGTGAGTAGGCTTAGTGCCCCCAGAATTAATAAATACAGATTATTACTGAGGCTATTATTCCAACTAACGAATTATATCAGCTACCAAAGCACTTTACTTCGATTAGCAGGCTAGCGGTTAGTTTAAAGTGCTCCCAGTGACAACAAATCTTGACAGCTCTGTCGGTCTCGCTTGTTCTCAAAGTGGTACAACGTACGCTCGAGTTTGGGCATTACCACTCGAGAAGCATAACCTCAGTTGACAGGAACAAGGCTGGAGCTGCTTCTTGCTAAAAGTGTGGCTGTATATGTCTGGAAGACATAACACGTCTGACAAATCACTGACAACCTCTCTAATTAAAGGTAATGGCAATTAAAGGGCAAGGTACCGTGGACAAAATATGACGGTGTAATATGAAACAACAACTGAAAGTTCTCGAGAAACGTAAGGATACTTCATTATTTAAATATATTTGGGCCTGCCCTTTACATTTAACAAAATGTGAGGATTTACTTTATAAATTGTTTTTTTAATCCCTTGAACATTTAGTGAAAAATACGTCATAACAAACGTTAACTGATGGCTCCGATCTTTCTCACTCGGCTCAGATCTTGAGCTTTTAACTTTTATAGAGAGGGGTGAGAGGGAGTGCAGCACAAAACGAAGAAGGAGAAGAGAAAGGTTCAGATCTAGGTTGGCGTGTAAGGCACGCTTCAGATGAAAGGAAACACAAAAAAAATTATAAATCCAAATAAAACCATTTATGACACACACACACACACACACACACACACACACACACACACACACACACACACACACCACACACACACACACACACACACACACACACACACACACACACACACACACACACACACACACACACACACACACACACACACACACACACACACACACACACAGTAAACAATTAAAACAATTATTTGAATATATGTTGGACTAATTTGGTGTTGGGTGTGTGTTGGCCTGACTCATTCCAACAAACAGAAATCACACCGATTCCTTCTTTGTTGTTAAAGTGATATTTCATTTATTCCAGGTTCCTTTAAAGTTTTCCTTTACATCGACAAGGTCAGAAATCACTCTTAACTAGTCCAAACTAAACTCTGTTGTGCTCCACTAAGTCAATTCCTAAGTGCCCCGTGTTTACATGCCGTCGCATCTTTAACAACAATAACTTGCATATCACGCACACAGACCATGATTTTATTTTTATAAATTTTATTTGCAACCAAGTCAGATGTTCTTAAATATAGAATATTTAATAAAAGGATATTTTTTCTAATTGATTTGACAAAATATTGGTCAAAACATTGGTAATCGGTGGGCCACGACTAAAAATCTGGCAGCGATCAGGCTCTTATCCAGACGGCTACAGCCAAACCATGTTGAGGTCGCTGCCAGGGTGCTACGGAAAGTAGTCAGCCGGTGACCGTTAATTAACCTCAAACTGGGTGGTGAGGACACAAGCGGTCCTGGAGAAACGCCAACCATAGGCTGCAAACTGGGATAACACTACAATCGCACTGCCAAAGAATAGACAATCGCCCAGGGAAAGAAAAATAAAAAGAATGGCTCGATCTAGTTGATTGCATATACCGGCCCTCCTCTCTCTGTCTAAACCAATACAGTCCCTCCCTCTCTCTCTCTCTCTCTCTCCCCCCTTCGACCAACACCACCTCCCTCTCCCTTGACTAACACCCCCCCCCCCCCCCTCCTTTCTCTAGACTAATACAACCACTCTCCCTCACTATACCAATACAGCCTCTCTCTCCCCCATTCTACACACCAATATAGCCTCTCTCGCTCTCCGTCTCGCTGCAGACTAATGCAACCTCTCTCTCTCCCTCTACAGCCTAATATAACATGCCTCTTCCCCCAGGCCTCCCTTTTGGCTTTGCTGCTGCTGCTGCTGTTGCCGCCTCTTGCCTTTTTTTGCACCATGCCCGTCGCATACTAATGAGCAGTCTTTGTGCAGTCTGCCACAAAGTGCGCACCCCCCCTGACACAACACATACATCATAGAGATGGAGAGCGGGGGAGAGAGGTGATCTGGTCAGCGCAGTGCTGCTCTATCCTGGGCTGAGGTAAGGCAAGGCGGTGGAGGAAGCGGGAGGGGTGGGGGCTTTAACTGCTGCCCATCCGTTTCACACCTGAGGAGACGATGAGGAGGAGGTTGGGCGGGGCGGGGTGGGGGTGGGGGTGGGGTATGGGGAGGGAGGCGAGGCACTTTACAGAGTACTTATTTTCCGCCCCGGCAATATGGCCTGTGCAGGGAGGGTGGTGTAGC